>JANAVB010044524.1:0-224180 GCA_029216955.1 Iris pallida | reverse complement strand
TATATATATATATATATATATATATATATATATATATATATGCCTCTTCTGCTCCTCTGCTTCCACACTTTTGGTATCAGAGCCATATTATATAAAAAAAGTATGGAAGCCGAGGAGCAGAAGAGGCATATATATATATATATATATATATATAATATATATATATATATATATATATAGGAAACTAGTTATAATATAGACTATATATATATATATGGCTCTGATACCAAAAGTGCGAAAGAGAAGAAGAGCAGAGGCATGAAGGAAAATTTTATTAAGCACACAATAGTAGTACAGCACTCAATAGTAGTACAAGCTTGCAGGAAAGGAAGGAAATGGAAAAACTGAACTAAAAATTGCAGACTCTTAAAGAGGACGCAGCCTCTTATTTATACATAACTCATTGATGTAATGAGTCCGCCATCTGTCGGTTACCAGGCCATCTGTCGGTACCAAAGCTGATCTGTTGGTAGTAGAGCGTCGGTCGACTTTACTTTAAGAAAAGTAAAGGAATCGTCTTTACTTTAAGTCACTTCAAAAACTTTATGTCGACTTTACTTATGTAAAGTAAAGAAATCTTCCCAAAAGCTTTGTCAGCCATGAAAGAAAAGGTTCACGGACGGACCACGTTATTTTGGAACTATTTTCCTCCATCTTTTGCCTTCCCCTTCTGTTCTTCAGCATTTGAGGATGATGACTCGGCACATAATAGAGTCAAAGCCTTTTGGTACATAGTATCAAAATCTTCTTCATCATCTGGATTCTGAGAATCCTCCATTGAAATATCAGGCTGAACTGGAACTGTATCTTTGGCAATATCAAAATCTTCTTCATCATCTAGGACTCCAAGGACCTGGATTTTTCTTTAATCTTTGATACAAAATCTTTGTATCTTTGGCGATATCTTTATAAAAGTCAGCTACATAATTAAGAGCGCCTAAAAACCTCTGCAGCTGCTTAATATCAGTAATTTCATCAGAAAATTTAGAAACGAATTCAATACTTCTGTCAATGGGGATTATAGTACTATTTACTATATTATGTCTTAAGAATCTTATATTAAGCTGGAATAAATTCATTTTAGGAGCCGAAATAACAAGTCCATTTTTAATAACTAGATGTTTGAAGATATTCAAATGTTTGAAGTGTTCTTCAATGGTATTAGAAAATATTAGTATGTCATCTATGTATGACAGAATGAAATTACAATGCTGAATAAATATTTCATTCATAATATTTTGAAATTCAGAGGGAGCATTTTTTAACCCAAAAGGCATAACATTCCATTCAAAATGTCCAAATGGAACAGTAAATGCAGTTTTATATTTGTTCTTCTCATCTATCTGAATCTGCCAATATCCAGATTTCAGATCAAACTTAGAATATATATTTGCCCTAGCTATCCGATTAAGCAAATCCTTCTTATTAGGAATAGGATATCTTATCCATTTAAAACCTTGTTTAAGGGTTTATAATTGATAACAAGGCGAGGGACTCCTCTTTCCTTTTCTGCAGCATTGTTCACATAAAATGCAGTGCAGCTCCATGGAGAGTAAGACTTCCTTATAAGTCTTTTATCTAATAGATCTTGTATTTCCTTTTTACATAACTCTAGATATTCAGAATTTATCTGGCAAGGTCTGGCCTTAGTAGGAATATTAATCTCTCTAAAAGTTTCTACATAGGGAAAAGACACAATATGCTTCTTTCTATTCCAAAAGGCATTAGGCATATTCCTACAAGTTTGAAGTTTGAAATCCTCTTCAACTTGTAATATTTTTTTACGGATCTCCGACTTTTCTAATTGTTGAGAAATACCTAATATTTGTATTTCTTCTTTAAGAAAATTTATTTGATTTCCTTTTAAATAAACTTCCTTAACTTCATTTAAAATTTTGACCATCGGGTCAGTAATAAAATCAAACCTAATTTGTTTGTTTTTGTATTCAGAAATGATTCCTTTCTTGCTTATTTTCCTTATTGGCATAAGCTTTTCTAAGAAAGGAGTTCCTAGAATAACATGTTGTGTTATTTCTTTTACAACAATAAAATGTAAAAGAATACACATATTATCCTTACAAATATTTACATCTGTAATTTTGTAAGGGGTAGTCAATGCTTTATTATTAGCAGCACTAAGAGTCTGAGTGGTTCGTTCATAGTATTTTATTGGAACAATTCCTTCTTTGACACAATTCAGATCAGCACCACTATCAACAAGCGCAATAAGATCTGTGATATAATACTCATTATTGATGATTAAATTTATTTTTATAAACCATTTATGAGTAATAAACAAATCCATCTTATTTAAAAATGAATCTGAATCATCCTCAGAGTTATTGGGTTTATGGTTATTGGATAAAGCTAATTCTTTACCCTTTGGGGATACGTGTGAAGTAGAAGCTAATCCTTCTAATTCATTATTGGAGTTCCCGGTTCCCTAAAACCGCTAATTTTAAGTTTTTTAAGCCTCTCTTGAGTAATCGCACCCTGGACTTGTAAGGACTTTATTTTCTTTTTTAGAGTTTTAATCTCCTAATTAAGATCGCTAATCGTAACAGGTACATGATTTTCGTTTTTATACCTATTAATAACTTCAGACATGTTATAAGTATTTTCTTCATGTTGCTGAGTAATATCTTCTTCATTCTTCTCATTAGTAAGAAGATCAAGAATTTTAGTACGAATAGTACTCGTAGTGTCACGACCCGCTCCCGAATAACAGGATACGAGTCAGACACGCCCAGCCTTCGTCGATAGACACGACGAAGTAAGCTGTACAATACTAAGGAAAACTAACCAGATATACAAGAGTAAATGTGAACACATCATCTATAACGAATCCCAAATCCAGATACATGTCTCAGAATTTATTATATTCCAGTAAATGACAGAAAATCTACTAGTCTCAATACAAGGAAATAATATGGAAATACTAAGGTAAGCTCTAGGCTTCTGCAGCCTCTAAGTCCTGGACCACATCAACTGGCTCATAGGTGCCTCCAGGCTCCTGTCCATAGTACGTTACACAAATAGCCTCCAGCTCACCTGCAACATATCCTAGTCAGGAGCGAAGCTAAGTATATCCAAGGAAATGGACATGAACATCATGGTATGAACAAGAAATAGAAAATATATATAAAGTACGAGAAATGAGACAAGACATGAAACTGAGCAGAAAATACTGAAAGTAAAACAGGGAACATGATAAGAGTTCTGAACATGAAATACAACCTAAACATGAAGTACAACCTGAACATGAAATACAACCATGAATCCTGAAATACAACATGAATCCTGACATGTGCAATATTGAAATACATCTAGATTGTGTAATCGGCTTGGGTAGATGCAATGAACATGAAATGGTACGGCTTTGGTCCCGCATGCGCGATGCGGGGCCTAAGCTATTCACATGAATAGTAACAGGGTTTGATCACATATCTATAGTATTTCCCCTCCCAGACATAAGTAATCCATGAAACATGAAACCAGACAATACCATGATACATCGTGTCAACAAGGAGATACAAGGATGAATATACAAGACATAAGAAATGAACAAATCCGAGGAGTATACTTGCCTGGCTCAGGGTGATCAAGTGGGGGTTGTACTGCTGGATATCCTCCTGTCAAATGATTTGTAATATAAATAAGCACTCTATTCTAACTAGGTTATTAAAAATAAAGTTGAATTGAAAATAAGCTTTCTTAATGAACTTATCTACATGTGGTTAAAAAGGATTTCTAATCTCTAAACTTGACAACACACAGTCCCTAATAAAATGATTTCCAACATCCTGAATAAGACTTGCTAAACTGATATGGTTTACTTAAAACATTGCCTTTGAATATAGCATAAATACTGACATGATTCAGTGTCAGTTAAGACTGACATCACCAATTCCCCATGGCATTACTACCCTAACATAATACTACCAGGATCTCAGGCCTTCACAGGACTGATATCCAAGTCTTCAATTAAGACACTAAAATCATCTCTCAAGTTATGGTACAGTCCTACAGATATTTCATTATTCATCCAAGTCCAATATAACCTTTTCTGCAACTCATCTGAATTATCAACTCAATTGTCATGCTCTCATAGGGGATTTACCTATCTGTCCTCAATAGGATTTGCAATCAGTCTAATTCTTCACACAGGTATCAACTGTCTGAACAGGCAGTCTCCTAGTATATCTGATACATCAGTCTATAATGTCAACCATTTCTATAACAACAACTTCATTTTAGGGAATAAATCAGCCTTAGAAGAGACTAAAGCAATCAGTCTCTTCCCAAACTGGAATTTGGTTTTTCAAATCTGTTCTGAATTCAGTCTTCAAATAAACACTTATCCTTCCTTCTATTCCTAACTCCATACATATCAGTTAAATCCTTTCCTTTATCCAGGAAACTTGACAAGGAAACTCACTCTCTGTTACTCTACTCCCAGTATCCCCGAGGCCTGATATATCACAGTCCTGAATCAGGACAGTACATAATCCTATTTGTTCAATACCCATTCAATATGTAGCTGATTTTAGTCCTGTATCAGGACATGTTTAGTCCTAAATGTATTCATATATTCAGTCAATCACCTAGTCCAATATCCAAATCAATGTTCAACTGATACCTCCAACCTTGAACCAGGACACTATCAACCTTGGTGAGCACTGATATCATATCAGTGTAGAGCTGATATATCAGTCCTAGAACATGACTTGTCAGTTACTGATATGAAGTCTTGTTAGAACCAACATTGTTCTCAGCCTTAGAACTGATATCAAACTTAGTCTTCACCTAGACATCATTCCTTCATACCCATTAATGGGGCACCTAATCTCAGATTTACTGAAATGAGTAAACTCAGTATAAAGCAAACTATATGGCATTTAGAAGCCAAGCTCAAATTGAAAAGTAACAAAATAGCCTGAACATGACATGAACCAATTCCAGCTACCACATAGCCTAACTAAGGAGTTGTAGATCAACCCAAGGATAACAATCCTCTAATCAGTTTGAAACTGACCACATTACCTAGAATTTCCACAGGATAATGAAGGTAACAATTCCACTGTATCAGTACTGGATAGAACTGCTATTAAGAGATAAAATTAAGCACACTAGTAGCAGTTCATAACAGTAACATTTATGGACTGAATTACATGGACAAGGCTTTGTGAGAAACAAGTGCAACACATCCATTTCATCCTTTAGTAACATATGTATCAGTAGTAGCTGAAACCCGGGTCGAGAGATCCAATTAAACTTCTCGAATAAGCTTAGCAAATAATAACTTAGAGTGACAGTTAGCAATTTGCCTAGATCGAATACTCAGACTTAATCTGAGTTTCAGTGCATCAAAAATGCTCTAGGATATTTCCTAGTATCAATTCAGTCCAAACAATCATGGGAACAATTCAATCCTAGCAAATCCTGAGAACAATTTCAGTCTACAACATAAATGGTACGTTCAGAAAATAGAAATTGACATGGAGTGGAGCAACTAAAGATCTCTAACAATACTACCTATGGAATTTAGATCCTTCAATCATAATAGGTAAACTTGATACATACTAACTAGGACACAATCAACCTGTCTTGATTTAGACATTGAAGAATCCCCTGAACCAGTACACTGAGTAGTCATCTAACCTATGAACCCAGCCTTACAAAATACTACTGTAACATTGAGGATCAACTCTAGTAAATAATCACAAGTATTAGGAAATTGCAACCAGGTACTTAGCCAAATTCAAAATTCCATCACAGCCATAACCACACAACCTACTATCCTTTCTATATGATCTAAAATTAATCATCCTGACATTAATTAAGCAGGAAGTGATTTGGCATTACCTGAACTTATTTGTAATCAATCAGACACGCTCCACCGAATTGGACACAACCTTCACAACTCTACAACACTGCTATCCCTGATATGAGCATTAAAACAAACACGTGGTTAGTGTCGATTCAAGGAGAGCCTCTCTGGTCTTCCTTGAATCAATCACTCAAAAAATTCTAGAATTTAATAAACAAAACTCAAAACTATAGATCGATCAATAATTTCAAATTTAAACAATGGAAAGAGCACCACTCACCGATCGATCCTATGTCTTTGACAAAAATAAGGATATAGATCGACTCCTTCGTGATGAACTCCTTCAAAAGAACAATCGGATCGCTCAAAATCAGTCAAGAACTACTACATACTACGATCTACTAAATTGAGCTACTCACTGAATCGGAAGAAGGGATTGATCTTCACTTCATCATTGCCTCAATGATCACTAGAGAGTTGCAATTGTCGATGTCGCCTTTACTGCCATCGCCATGAAACTCCAAATTGAGCTAGACTCTGGAACAGATGAAGAAGAATTGGGGATCTAAACTAACTCGGTTGTTCTTCAAAGGAGGAATGATTTAGGAAAAAGGAGTGAGGAACCTCTTAAATAGATTGTTGGCTGGCGTGGGAAGAACGCAACTAATGGCGGGAAACCAATTTCCTATCCCTGCCATGGCCGTTAGAGAATAGGGAAAAAGGTTGTTACAGAGGAAGTTGAATTTTGAATAAGAATTAAAGTTTTTAAGAAAGTTCAATAATCCAATTTTTAAGGGAGATGGGTGATGGGCCGTGGCCCAATGATTCAAGATGCAACATAATAAACCCGAAAAATTCAGTCTAAAGCCCATTCACAAAATATAAAATAAGGGATTTCATTTAAATGAATTTAAGCACAAAAAATATATATATATATAACAATAAAAATAAAAATTTATTTAAAAGAAGTGGAGTGACACGTAATATTATTATTCAAAAGTGACTCTAATATTTCTCTTTTATCACCTAGTCAAGGTGTGAATGGAAAAACCATTCATCTCTACTATAGATTTATAGTAGTCAGCATCTTCTTGTATTAAACAATTATTGCATTGACAATCGCTATCACAAATTTCTTCATCTGAAGATGACTCAATGTCTGATGATCTAGACTCCCTTTCAGAACCAGAATTAATCATAATCTTTAAAAGAGTCTTTCTTAATCCTTCATCTTGAATCTCTTCTATTTTCTTTTTCATATAGCATTTGCTAGCATAGTGGCCTAATTTACCACATCTAAAACACTTGATCGTTTTATTAGAAGCTTTTGGAGGATTTTTTATCCTATGAGAAGAAGGATGATCTCTATCATGATAAGGAAAATTTCTTTTATTTTTCTTATAATTAATTTTCTTTTTATAACTTCTATCCAAGTTTTTAGAAAATTTTTTATCATTAGGAGGTTTATGAGTATCAATAGCAAACTGACTACAAAATTCTCCTAACTGATTACGCTCAGTCAATCTCTGAGATTTTAACTGATTTCTTAATTTAAGATCGTAGCATAAAGCTAATCCTTCTTGTAAGCAAATACTTACCAAATATCCGTAAGTAAATTTATCATAAGGAACAATTCTCGCGTGCTTATTACGCATCCCTTATTTGACTCTTTCAGCAAACAAGTTGGGCAATCCATCAATAAATTTGGATTTCCAATGAGCACTGTTGGCATCGCCTAATTGCATAACCCTACTCAAGAAAGTATCTTTATACCATCTAAAGTGAGTCAAAGTCGGGCATCTGAGGTTTTGTAAGAGAGTTCTTATCTTCTCTCCCTCGTCAGAAATGCCACCAGTGAAATGTTCTAGTATAGTACAAATTAGAGTATAAACGGCATCAGCAGAGCCAACCATATTCTCAGTTTTAACAGCAGTATATATTGTTTCCTTTTGGGTTGCTAAAATACAATGATCCCACCAACCTTTAAGGGTGCCCGTAAAACCACAGGTTATGAATTTAGCAATGCTAGAATCAGTATTACCACCAGTTCTTGCAATTGTAGCATACATAATTGTAACACCCAGTTTTCTAAATGAGGGTAATTTTAAAATTTTGTAATTTTAGTCTTTTAATAATGATATTTAAATCATGATATAATTTTTGGTAATTTTTAATCATTTTTAAACTATTTTAAGTTATGACTTATGATTTTGGTGTTTGGCTAGTGTAACCTTAGAGATTATTGACCTAGAGCCTAGCCATGTGATTAGGATGTTTAACTAGTACATTTTAGCCTAGAGGGTATTTTGGTCATTTTTAGGATTTATTTGAATTTATTATGATTTATGAGAATTTGTGTGAATTTAATATTAATTAAATATTGCTATGTGTTATGTTAGTCTTGACTAGTTGAGACTTTGTAGACTAACCTAGAAACTAACCCTAGTTGGTGACCCTAGTCTAACTCTAGTTAACCTACTTTATTAATTAGAAATTAGTTTTAAAGTAGGGAGGATTAGTTTGGGTGGAATTAGTCCATGACTAGTGACTTAAGTCAATGACTTATGACTTACCAATTTTAAGTCTAGTGTTTAAGCCTTAGGCCCATGAATTAAGCCCAAGACCAATCCTAACCCAACCATGGCAGCCACTATTAGATTTTCCTTGCCTATAAGTAGTCTCTTAAGAGTGTTCTTGCCTCTTTTTAGGTTTGCCCTAATTTGGTGGAAAGGTATTTTCCCATATGCTCAAAATTCTTAATTAATTCATTTTAGCTCCTTTTTAATCCTAGTCTTTTGCAATAGGACCTAATTTATGTTTATATACTATTTTTGGAGGATCACCTCAGTTTGTGCATTGATTGGAGATTTGGAGTTGCCATTTAGAATCCCCTCTTTGAAGCTTGTTCTTGAGTTTTGATACTCAATAGGTAAACCACCTAAACCCTTGTTTCTTCCTGATTTTATTGCATAATAGGTTAGGTTTAGGGGTTACCTAACTACACACGAAATTTGGGCACAATTTGTGTCCATTTCGTGTCCGTATCGGACACGTATCGTATTGATATACTAGGTGTTTGTAGAAATACCAATAGGAATTAATTTTCATATTTTTGAAATATAATTGCATAGATTTGTAGATCTTGATGTGTGTGTATTAACTTTTGTGAAGGTGTCCTGGTGTTTCGTGTCCATTTGTGTCCTGTTTTTGCGCGTGGACACGCAGCACGAGCCCGTAGGCCGTGTCCTGCATCACGGGCTTAATTTCTCTGGACACAGGACACGTCATGTCCTGATTTTTTATGTGAGCCTTGGGGCAACGTCTGTGACCATGCTCCCAAAATTTGGGAGTGTCTCGTGGTCTGTGCACGGAGAAATCGATGTCGCATTGGCCGCGCGCTGTCGCGCGCGGGCTGCTGTGTGAGTGCACAGGCACCACTGACACGCGTGTCGTGTCGTGTCTGTGGGACTCGTGGACCCAATGTAGTGTGTGTCAGACCTAGATCTATCCTAGGTGAACCTCTGGACACGACCACGTGCCGTGTCGTGTCGTGTGTCACGTGTGGGATGCACGTGCACGCGTGCACGATAATTATTCGTGCACTGTCTCGTGTCTGTGTACACGTGTAGTTTGGACACAATTCATGTCCAATTCCTGGACACGAGGACACTCTCATGAACCCTCACATGCTTGTCATCAATTACCAACCATTGGCTTGTCGTTTTGATGTGTTTCGATTTCGAAAATTCGAATTCCCTATTATTCACTATTTTTTTCACTGATACTTTTTTTTGAATGTTATTTCTGAAATTTACTTCATTTTTCTGATTTATTATGATTTAATATTAGTAATAAATTCACCTACATGTTTAAGGAATAGATTACATGATTTCTTGTGGTTTTTAGATGTGATTTTGGGATCGAATCATCAAATTCCCCTTTTGAATACAATCATTGTACTGATACGCATTGGCTGAATGATGTTTCTGAAGTTGAATTCATTTTTCCTGTATTTTTATGATGTTGAATGATAAAAGGACCCACCTACATAACTGATGAATGATGGATAGGCAAATTTTAATTTGTGTAGATGCATATGGGTTTTGGGGAATCAATTTGATATGTTTAATTATCATTGGGTTCGTGGGACTGATTTCCAGATTTCCTCACATACCTATCTAGATTCCTGTCACACTCTCATACACATCCAAAATCTGAGAACTACATAGCTCCTGAATTGAACACTGTTTTACCTGAGACACATGGACTGTTAAACTGGAATCCTGAAACTTTATGTATCACTGAAATCACATTTTTCCTGAGATTGACACACTATTTACTATGCTCTAACACACAACACCCTATCTACTGTCGCCTGTACACACATAGCCTTATACACACACACACACACACAGGTGCACAACACACACTCAATTCTAGATTCCTTTCATTGATAAGCATTGCCCTCTTGATTCCCAATTCTGAACCATCCCAACACACACACACACTCATCCTTTCAAACACACACAAAATCTGATATTTAGATTAGAATATTAGGCTTGAGCCTAATGTTTTGATTCAAAACTGAGAATGGGTTAAGCATCTTCAAAACTGAAATTGAGTTCTAGGGTTGAGGTTGTATATTTATGTAAGTTTGCTTGTTTAATTTCATTGATAGATTGGTTGAACATTGGGTAAAAACTGAGATATTGAGTTCAAGTTTACTGATATTCACTAAACTGAGAATCACTGAGTGACATACACACACAGAAAACTGAGTTAGTGCACGCACAAGTCTCCTATCTAAACACACATGTATGTATTTCACACACACATTTGCCTATTTAAATAGCTCTCTAACTCTCTATGTGTAATGTAAAGCCATGTGGGATTTACATATTTCTATATGTGTGATAGCTATGTGTTAGGCCTATTCTTAGGTATATATATATATATATATATATATATATATATATATATATATATATATATATATATATATATATATATATATATATATATATTTATATATATATAAAATATATATATATATATATATATATATATATATATATATATATATATATATATATTTTATATATATATAAAATATATATATATATATATATATATATATATATATATATATATATATATATATATATATATATATATATATATATATATATATTCATATATGTGAATAGTGATAAATATATATATATACATATATTTCTATATATGGTTTTTGGCCTATAGGTTATGTTGTATTAGCTCATGACCTACATGGTTATGACTCTACATAGGTGTATGGCCTATGATGTGTCTGTTGCCTAGTGAGAGACTAGTTAGACTTGTTTTGTCTTGATTAGGCCTAGAATAGACTATTTAGACTTGTTAGACCTAGTTTGACCATAGTTGACCTAGGTTTGACTTCTTAGTTGACCAGGGTTGACCAAGAGTTGACTTGGCCTAGATTGACCTAGAATCATGTAGAATGCATCGTAATGTTCAATTACTTCATTTTAGACATGTTGTAACTTGTGTTGCTCTGATTAGGAGACAGACACCTCTCCTCAGGCAGTACACCCTCTTCGGACATTCAGTTATCAGGCGAGTACATTCTCTGACCGTTTCATACTTGCCAGAATTTATATTCTTGCTCTAGATTACTTTACTTGATGCTGACACATTGGTAGCACAGATTGGTACTATATAGATCTTTTCATGAGATGTTATCTCCCTCGGGAGCATCGAATACTGCATGTTTTGTGCGTTTCACGAATCATCACGTATCTCTATGCTTCCACTGATTCACGAATCGCTTGTGACGCATGTACTCTCATGTTCACAGAGCCATCATGAATCACCTTCACGTATCACTCATTTTATGAGCCATGTGAAGTTTCACGAATCTTAACATAACTTGAACAGATCCTTGTATATTGATTGGGGATGGGGGAGTAGAAATAGCCATGTGAATATTATCCAAGTAGCTGTAGTCATGAATCACTCTCTTAGCTGTAGTCATGAATCTCCTATGCCATTCACATGTTTATATTTTACTCTGACTCACTAGTCACTGCTAGTTCTCTATTTATAGTAGATATTTCCTTACAGTTATCTCCTTTACTTCATATATTCTCTTTCAGCGTTTTATGTATCTTACTCTATTGCATGCTTTATTTTTCCTAACTTGATATGAACTGCATGAGATGTATTGTGCTCGCTCATGTCCTGACTGGACCTGTTGAAAATATTACAGAGGATGAAGAGGAGGCCCTATGTACCACCTATTACGGAGCAGGCTTAGACGACACCTGCGACCTGGTTCCTCTGGAGGACCCAGCTGCAGTACAGGATGCTACTCCCATAGTCTAGGCTAGATAGATAGGCTTTAGCTTTTCTTTCAGCATTGTTTTTGATTTTCAGTTGTTGTTCTGAGATGTTGTATATATTTAGAGACTTGTATTGAACTGGATGTTCTTGAGTTGTTATCTTAGACACTTAGATTCTCTCTCTCTCTCTTATTTGTATTACATTGTGGTTTTGGTCTCTCTATCTACCTTTACTATTCTGTATCTGCCTTAGATGTGATTGAGACTGTTCTGTTATGTCACCTCCATTCGGAGTGTATATACTGTTCAGGTACCTTATATTGTTAGATGTTGTGACCTAGGACAGCGTTCTACCGTCGACACTGCGGCGTAGGCTGGGCGTTGTTACGTTCTCGTGCCCTCATAGTGGGTGCGGGTCGTGACACGTTTTTAGTGGTGGCCCATACAGGTCGAATTTATGTAGTGGTATTCGAACTAGAGTATCACTACAGCCTGCAGTAGGATTAGGATATTTTTGGAGGTACTCAATCGCATTAGGAAAAACTCTTTATCAGATTTCGTATATCTAAATTTTGCTGCTTATTGTCTTCCTTTGAATTTAAACTGTCCTCCCTTGATATTTTGACTCATTCTCAGCAATTGTTCTTTTGATCTGTCTCCAGGATGGTTGAGACGAGATCACATCGCCAGGGCCAGGGGGACGCCGATGAGAGGTCTGCCACCTCTCATACTCAACAGCCAGCCCCTGGTATGGCAGCCCCAGTCATGCCAGCTGGGGTAGGCGTTTCAGCTGCTTTCGGAGGAGCCCCTCCACCTGTGAGGCATGAGCCGAGTCCGGTAATTCCAGATGTGCTTCAGCAGCAGCGACCACCTGCGGGGACAGTTGATGCCGTTCAGCTGTTAGCCTTCTTTTGGCAGTACATGGAGGGTCAGCAGACCCAGCAGCAGAGGCACACAACAGAGCTCACACGAGGCATTGAGCTGGCAGTGACTGCGATAGAGATAGTTGTAGCTCAGCCAGCGGCAGCCCCGCAGCCGCACCAGCCATGGGAGAAGGGCATCCAAGATTTTCAGAAGATGCACCTGTTTGCCATGAAATATAAAAGAACAGAACAATTATCGGAGGACCGAACTTTTACTTCATGTTACAAACTCGCTTGTACAAAGAAAGCCTAGGGACGAAAACCTAGGTACAGCAGTCTAAGTACAATTGTTTATTTTAGATTCTGGGAGGTGACAATAGAGGCTCGGGAAGGCGACGGCAGTCCTGCCTTACTCCTTGGACGATCGGTATGCAACCTTGGCTCCTTGTGAAAAGATGGTTGGCGTTGACGAAGAAATGCTCTTCTTGCTCCTTTGTTGCTCTTCAGGCTTCTCTCTCTCTCTGTGTGTATTCTTTACTCTGACTATCGGGGAGTCTCTCTGTATATACGTATTTTTCTCTCTGAAATTGTATATCTTACAAGGGAATGGCACCTTGCTATTTATAATAGTGGGATCTGATCATTAGGGTTGTCAATGATTGGCTCTTGGAGATGGCGGCGGCTTGGAGATTGGTCCATCTTGGCCATTCGTTTTAATTATGATGAATCTGGGCCATTAAGTGTAGATTACACCAAATCCCATGAGCAATTAATGCTGATTGGAATAAATCTTCCTTATATTGATCTTCTGATATCTGCGAATAAATCAGATCTATCCTTCTGCTACGTGTCCCAGATTTATTGGGATCTGACCCAATTTTTAATGGCAGCAAATTCGAGGAATTAATCGGTTTAGGACACGTGTCCTAGGAGCTGCTGGAGGGATCTGGACCGCATGACTAGTGAGCCGCATATGAATGTGAGCCACATATGAATGTGAGCCGCATATGGTTAAGCCCACGTGTCAGGACTGCGTGGGCAGTGGCCCTCACTTGAGTCCTCTAGCCGCAGAAGAGTATTCTTTGTGGGCCGCATAGGTATATGTCCGCCTGGGCCGCATGGACATGATCTTCTTGAACCGCATGAGAAGTCCTCGCTTGAGCCGCATGAGACTTTCATGGCCTGAGCCGTATGGACATGATCTTCTAGAGCCGCATAGGAAGTCCTTTGCCCGAGCCGCATGAGGCTCCTATGGCCTGAACCGCATAGGATTTAATCTGAGCCGCATGAGAAGCGAGCCGCATACGAATGCCCACGTGGCAAGGCCACGTGGCATTTTTATGGCACTCGGGGGATTTGTGTCAGAGATTTCTTTTCTCTTCCTTAGAGATCCATCATTATGGCAGAGCCATAATTACCTGCTTTGGTGTCAGGGCTGTCATCTTTTCAGAGGGGTCAGCCGTTAAAGCAATTAATACAGCGTGGGTGGAGGGGAGCACTATCAGGCCACGTGTCTTCTGAGCCGCATGGAATGCCCTGGGCCGCATAGCTTCCTATGCCGCATGACTCCCTGAGCCGCATGCGTCTTCTGAGCCGCATGGATCTTTCCTGGCCGCATGAGTCATTTTCTTTAGTATTTTCCATGCTTCTACAAGACCCCCTTCAAAGTTTTCAATTTGTAAAATTGAAATACTTTGAATAAGAAGCATGGCCGTGTTACTCTAGCCGCATATGGAATTTTGACCGCATAGAAGTCTCGGCCGCATGAATTATTCAGCCGCATGAGTGACCTAGCCGCAGGAGACTGTTCAGCCGTATAGCTTCTTGCCGCGTCATTATTTGCCACGTATGACAATCTTTAGCACTTGAATGTCGTTGATTTTTAAAGGCCGCTTTTTGGTGCGGGATCCGAGGAGCTTGGTCTTCATTTTCGGCGGCTTCTTTTGATAACCGAAGAGTCGGTTTGCACGTGTGCACAGGGATCGAAACGCCCCGTCTTTGTCTATAAATACGGGTGACTTTAGCCGGAGGGACTTCTTTACTGTCTCTTTCATTCACTCTTTTTCTTGTCTTCTCTTTCTGATCTTCCTTGTCTTCTCGTCGAAGCAATGGCTCCCAAGTCTTCTAAAGTTATTTCAGCCACCGCGAAGGGCAAGAGGGTGACGTCCTCGTCCGCCGTCGAGCGTGAAGCGCCCGAAATGTCCTCTGACGCTCGTTCGGCCTTCAAAGGTAAGGGTTGCATTTGGACCTTGAGTACCCATGGCTCTGTTGCATATTTATGCACAAGCCTCCTCCCAAGTTAACGGCTGAGCCGCATGTGCTGTACGGGCCGCAGGACTTTTTTATGCCCGAACCGCATAGACAATGCCCCATGTTTGAACCACAGAAGAAGGATTTAAAACACAAAGTCTCCTCTGAACGGAGCCGCATATGTTTTTAGCAGGCTGAACCGCATAGCGTTTTGCGCCGCATGAGTTCTTCTGTTAGAACTATGTGTATTCGTCCAATCGCATAAGCTATCGAACTAGAGTCATATGGAACTCCTATCTGATTTGGGCCGCATGAGACTGTGTCGACTTGACCCGCCTAGGCTTCCTCGATCCTATATTTCTTGAGACCCAACTGGACTGGAGCCGCATAAGACGTTATTGACCTGAACCGCATAGGCTTGCGAGAGCTTCTTTATTCAGCAAATTTTTGTTCTAGCTATCTTTTAATCTTGTTTCTTCTTTCTCTCTCTCTTTTTTTTGGTTTTTCTTTTCAGTGAACATCCCAACCAACCCAGCAGGAGAGCTCCTTGTGGGTTCAGCTCAGCATGCCGCAAACGTGCAACTTGACGAGTTGACCCATCGTATAGAGGATCAGCTACCTACCAATGAGTCTAAGGAGAGAGTGGTTGCTATTAATAAGCAACCTTTCCGCTTTCTTTGTTCAATGATGAATTCGGAGAAGTTGGATGGAGAATTTCTGAAACCGGCTTTCCTTTTTGGGGACGCCTTTTCCATAAAGAACTCCAAATTGCTGGATGTCTCTGAGCACTAGGATTTTTCTGTAGACGGGGTAGAGATCCATATCCCTGAGATGGAGCGACATTATCCTCTCTCGTGGTTTAACATGGTCCCGCGGGGCAGGACTATGGTGGGTTCCGTGACTCCCACCCAACAAGGAATGTTTGTGGACAAAATTTACTACAACAGACGTACGGGTTCAGTATGTGCGGGCAAGGAATCCATGAGTCGGACTGTGATGGGGCTGCTCCCGGGCACTTTTGTAAACCCAACTGGCCCCAATTTTACCTTCACCCTAGCTGATACGTTTCTGAATCAGCTTGCTCACAAGGGGTCTTATCCCATAGGCAGGTTGTCGCTGCTAAATTGGATCAACCCCATTCCCACATGGACTAATCTTACCTCATGGATTTTGAAGCAGTATGGAGACTTCCTTCAGGAAATTGATCTGTACTATGCCATCAGGGGTACCTGCTACGGATTGCCCATTAATAAGCCTTTGTTTATGGCTCTATTGGAGCTGTATAACCGACGTACAGGAACTTTCTTTGCCCCCGGAGGGGAACTGGGGCTTGCTCTTCATGAAATAAACACTGTGTCTAGACTGCCGTGGGGAAATGAAGCTTTTGAAGTATGTACACCGACGAACGAAGAACTCGAAGAGCTGGACCGACGGTTTCCTGATTTCGTTGCTGTGTACCAAGAACTGTTGTGTCATCACAGCGCCTGTCATCAGATGGCTAACAAGAAAGTAAATAGTTCGGAAGGGAACGCCCCTCACACCAAGGCCTGGATTTTGTATCTTTTCAAGTTGCGTCCTTCCGGTCAAGTCTCGTCTCGAACTCCTCGAACTCCGGAGGAGGTGAGGGATATGAAGTCAAAGGTCAAGAGGTCGAAGTCCACCCGTGACCGGTTTGGGAGTAGCACTGACTCCCTCAGTTATTTCTACTATGGTACCAGGGAGATGTCTGATAAAGCGATCTTAGCCGGGTTCTTGATGGTATGGCTACGCAACTGTGTAGTCTCGGGCGGCGTGGGTTCTATAGAAAGGATCAGCCGCCATTTCATTCTTCCCGCTGTAAAATTGGTCTTCAAGGTAAGACTGGCGCTCCTCCCGGCCATGGTGTGTAGCATACACCACGGCCTTCGCGCCTTTTCATCCAAAGTCATCGCTCGCGATGTGTTGATGGACTTTGAACGGATAGAACTGCCATACCACTACCTTATGGGGTGGTAATTGATGCACTACCGGTCGTTGATAAGGCAGGGACCTGATGAAAACGTTTCTGTCGATGACGCCTTTCTTTTCCGGTATCGTAATCAGGCTTGGGAATATGATACCATGCCGGCCTGTCGGAGGGCGTTGGCAAGAATTGATGGGCCCGAATTCTTTGTATCTCTCCCTGAGTTCACCCCTGGCGAAATGAGGAGGGTATATGTTGATGGCGTTGATCCCCCTCAACTTTTATCTAGAGCCTTATCTGCCCAGTAGATTTTCCCGTCAATTCGGGTATAGCCAATTGTTCCTGGATCGCCCTAGCGCTTGCTTGAGCTTCGAGGGCAGTGTGCTTGATGGTGTCCGGGCTTGGCATTATTATAATGCGATCCATACCCAAGCCAGCTTCTCACTCCCTGATGCCAAGGTGGAGGGTGATATCTTGTATATAGCGGCCCTTTATCATATTGCGGCGAGCAAACCCCCTGTTAGTTTTGATATGAATAATAGCTTCATCACCGGCACCGGTTTGGCTGAGAAGCCAGAAGGGTCCAAGAAGAGGAAGAGGGAGGCGAACAGGGTTCCTGTGCCGGACTCGGAGTCCACTAGGGCGGATGAGGAAGACGACGAACAGGACACTGATGACTCATCTCATTCTTCAGGCGAGGAGGTTGGGAGTCGACCCCCTGTCGTGCAGGTGGAAAGGGCTGTGGGTCGATCGTCTAGTTTGTCTGGCGAAGTGGCGGAGGATCAACCATCTGTAATACCCGGCCCTTCGCGTAAATGAAGCAGGCGCGTGACTACCGCAGATGACCGGACCCACTCCACGAAGCATGCTGCGGTAAGACGTCGCAGGCTGCTTCTTGATGATGTGGATGATGTTCCTGAGGTAATTTGGGCTTCAGCTGATTCCTTTTTTTCTTCTTCTATGTTATGGCTTAATTATTTATTTCTTTTGCTCTTTTATAGGCGTCGGGTGAGTTCGCCCCTCAGGACCCGACTACCGAGGCTGATTCGGTCCTGTCTTATTTAGTCAGTGGTACGTGTACCGCTATTATTGCTACCGGGGTGCTTCCGGTTGTGACTGAGGATCCCCACCGTGCTGGAACCTCAACCCGTGGGGATGGGGGCTTTACTGCACCCGTCCCTGAAACATCCGAACCCCCACATGATGACTTTGCGGGCGGGGAAATTATGCCGACTATGAATGAGCCGTCGCCCCCGCGCTCTACCCCTGGTAATACAAATCGAACCATCGCTCGTGAATAAGCCTATGTGTCCTTGTCATCTTTTCTTTTAGATTATGTCGACTAATGGTTGACTTGGATGTTCAGACCTCAATCCTTCGTTGCCAGTAATTGACGTTGCTAGATCGCACCATACCGGAGGGGGTCTGACAGAGCCTCTCTGTGCCGAGGGGCCCTTGTCTGGGTCGAGCTTGGGGCCCCGGGTAGCGGTGCAACTGGGACACGAGGCGACGCCCCCTGTGTTCTCCTCTGCGAACGTAGTTTCGGGGGTTAACCTTTCCTCCCTGCCGAGCATCCAGGCTCTTTGGGCGGCGGAAAAGGAGTTGACCGCCATCCAAGCATCCTTCCGTACGGAATTTGCTTCCTTGGTGGCGGGTGCAGCAGTTTCTGAAGCTGCTCCTCCGATATCGTCTGCCATTCTCCCTTTGACGCCGTCCTCTACGGAAGTCTTGGATGACGCGTTACAGGATGTGGTTGCTAGCTTCCATCGTCATTTGAAGAGAGGGGTCGAGGCAGCAGTGGAAAGGGGGACTCCCTTTACTCTGGCCCATCGATGTGCCGGAGGCCAGATTACCATCCTTAAGACACTCCCTGTAGGAGGGGAATTGGCTGCGCTATTGGAGTCGAAGCTATTAGAAGCTGATCGTCTCGTGGCCCAGTTTCGCTTATTGCAACAGACTGATTTACCTGCGGCCATAAATCAAGAGCGCAATTTTCTTATTACTGCGGTGGAGAAGGTGATGGCTGCCCGGGAATCGCTTAAACCGGCTATATTGAAGGACCGCCGGGATCTGACTCGATTGCATGACCAGTGGAGCCGTCGGACTGAAGATTGCTCAATTCGGGAAGCGGATGCTTCCCGCGGGGTAGCCGATACTCGGGAACATATCCTTGAACTCCAGAGAAAACTGGCTTTCCTGGAGTCAGAGCTTGAGACCGCTCGTTTTGAGAAAGAGACTGCTATCCAGGAGATTGAAAAGTACGGTAGGGCTTCCGCTAATCTAGAGCTTGCCCTCAAGAAAATGGAGGATAACTGGCAGGCATATACTCTTCTGAATGATGCAGAGCAGTTATCCCAAGAAGCCGAGCGTCGAACTAAGCAGAGGCTTGATAGGGGGACTGCCTTGGTAAAAAATCGTCTCTTGGAGTTGTGCAATGCAGAACTATAATCGAATTTTTCCTCTTGTTTTGTTTCTGTTTTCTTTCTTTTTGAAGGGGACATGATCTCGAAACATGTAATGCTTTTTTCTTCCTTCAAATAAAGAGTACTTTCAAGTCTACCCTTCATTTGTATTGCTTGCTGCGCCTGTGATATTGTGGTGATGTTTACCCCCGTATAGGGGATATATTTGTGGACCTGTTACCCATGGCGTACCTTGGTTTTAGGCAGAGGTAACAAGTTTTGATCAGGGTACCTGAAGCAGCCACAGCGAAGTGGTCATGGGTGCTCTAGGTATTGAGAAGAAGGAATGCCGTAGAGCAGCTGGGCTCCTGGGGCCTGATGAGGTGATAGATTTGTGCTGAGAAATTTAGTTGAGGATATTTGTGGGCCTATTATCCTTGGCGTACCCTGGTTTAGGGCATGGATAATAGGATGAAGGAGAACCGACATACTTGCTCAGAGGTGACGAGGACATGCAAGTAGGAAGGTTTTTTAAACGTAGGGTCTTCCTACTCAGAGGTAATGAGAACATGGTAGGAGTGAACTCGACGGAGGATATTGATGGTCAACAGAGGACATTTGTGGACCGGTTACCCTTGGTGTACTCCGGTTGTGGGTACAGATAACAGGTCGAAGGGGGATCATCATACTTACTCAGAGGTAGTAAGGACATGGCAAGTATGAAGGTTTTGGACAGACGCATATGATTATCTGACGGTATGTTTGAGACTTTGATTGTGGGGTGTTTGACCTAGAAGGATTACTACCATTTTAATTTCGATGACGAAATTTTTCTAAGGAGGGTAGACTTGTAACACCCAGTTTTCTAAATGAGGGTAATTTTGAAATTTTGTAATTTTAGTCTGTTAATAATGATATTTAAATCATGATATAATTTTTGGTAATTTTTAATCATTTTTAAACTATTTTAAGTTATGACTTATGATTTTGGTGTTTGGCTAGTGTAACCTTAGAGACTGTTGACCTAGAGCCTAGCCATGTGATTAGGATGTTTAACTAGTACATTTTAGCCTAGAGGGTATTTTGGTCATTTTAGAATTTATTTGAATTTATTATGATTTATGAGAATTTGTGTGAATTTAATATTAATTAAATATTGCTATGTGTTATGTTAGTCTTGACTAGTTGAGACTTTGTAGACTAACCTAGAAACTAACCCTAGTTGGTGACCCTAGTCTAACTCTAGTTAACCTACTTTATTAATTAGAAATTAGTTTTAAGTAGGGAGGATTAGTTTGGGTGGAATTAGTCCATGACTAGTGACTTAAGTCAATGACTTATGACTTACCAATTTTAAGTCTAGTGTTTAAGCCTTAGGCCCATGAATTAAGCCCAAGACCAATCCTAACCCAACCATGGCAGCCACTATTAGGTTTTCCTTGCCTATAAGTAGTCTCTTAAGAGTGTTCTTGCCTCTTTTTAGGTTTGCCCTAATTTTGGTGGAAAGGTATTTTCCCCTATGCTCAAAATTCCTAATTAATTCATTTTAGCTCCTTTTTAATCCTAGTCTTTTGCAATAGGACCTAATTTATGTTTATATACTGTTTTTGGAGGATCACCTCAGTTTGTGCATTGATTGGAGATTTGGAGTTGCCATTTGGAATCCCCTCTTTGAAGCTTGTTCTTGAGTTTTGATACTCAATAGGTAAACCACCTAAACCCTTGTTTCTTCCTGATTTTCTTGCATAATAGGTTAGTTTTAGGGGTTACCTAACTGCCCACGAAATTTGGGCACAATTCGTGTCCATTTCGTGTCCGTATCGGACACGTATCGTATTGATATACTAGGTGTTTGTAGAAATGCCACATAGGAATTAATTTTCATATTTTTGAAATGTAATTGCATGGATTTGTAGATCTTGATGTGTGTATTAACTTTTGTGAAGGTGTCCTTGTGTTTCGTGTCCATTTGTGTCCTATTTTTGCGCGTGGACACGCAGCACGAGCCCGTAGGCCGTGTCCTGCATCACGGGCTCAATTTCTCTGGACACAGGACACATCGTGTCCTGATTTTTTGTGTGAGCCTTGGGGCAACGTCTGCGACCATGCTCCCAAATTTTGGGAGTGTCTCGTGGTCTGTGCACGGAGAAATCGATGTCGTATTGGCCGCGCGCTGTCGCGCGCGGGCTGCTGTGTGAGTGCACAGGCACCACTGACACGCGTGTCGTGTCGTGTCTGTGGGACTCGTGGACCCAGTGCAGTGTGTGTCAGACCTAGATCTATCCTAGGTGAACCTCTGGACACGAGCACGTGCCGTGTCGTGTCGTGTGTCGCGTGTGGGATGCACGTGCACGCGTGCACGACGATTATTCGTGCATTGTCTCGTGTCTGTGTACACGTGTAGTTTGGACACGATTCAGGTCCAATTCCTGGACACGAGGACACTCTCGTGCACCCTCACATGCTTGTCATCAATTACCAACCATTGGGTTGTCGTTTTGATGTGTTTCGAATTCGAAAATTCGAATTCCCTATTATTCACTGTTTTTTTCACTGATACTTTTTTCTGAATGTTATTTCTGAAATTTACTTCGTTTTTCTGATTTATTATGATTGAATATCAGTAATAAATTCACCTACATGTTTATGGAATAGATTACATGATTTCTTGTGGTATTTAGATGTGATTTTGGGATCGAATCATCAAATTCCCCTTTTGAATACTGTCATTGCACTGATACGCATTGGCTGAATGATGTTTCTGAAATTGAATTTGTTTTCCCTGTGTTTTTATGATGTTGAATGATAAAAGGACCCACCTACATAACTGATGAATGATGGATAGGCAAATTTTAGTTTGTGTAGATGCATATGGGTTTTGGGGAATCAATTTGATATGTTTAATTATCATTGGGTTCCTGGGACTGATTTCCAGATTTCCCCACACACCTATCTAGATTCCTGTCACACTCTCATACACATCCAAAATCTGAGAACTACATAGCTACTGAATTGAACACTGTTTTAGCTGAGACACATGGACTGTTAAACTGGAATCCTGAAACTGTATGTATCACTGAAATCACATTTTTCCTGAGATTGACACACTCTTTACTATGCTCTAACACACAACACCCTATCTACTGTCGCCTGTACACACATAACCTTATACACACACACACACAGGTGCACAACACACACTCAATTCTAGATTCCTTTCATTGATAAGCACTGCCCTCTTGATTCCCAATTCTGAACCATCCCAACACACACACACTCATCCTTTCAAACACACACAAAATCTGAGATTTAGATTGGAATATTAGGCTTGAGCCTAATGTTTTGATTCAAAACTGAGAATGGGTTAAGCATCTTCAAAACTGAAATTGAGTTCTAGGGTTGAGGTTGTATATTTATGTAAGTTTGCTCGTTTAATTTCATTGATAGATTGGTTGAACATTGGGTAAAAACTGAGATATTGAGTTCAAGTTTACTGATATTCACTAAACTGAGAATCACTGAGTGACACACACACACAGAAAACTGAGTTAGTGCACACACAAGTCTCCTATCTAAACACACATGTATGTATTTCACACACACATTTGCCTATTTAAATAGCTCTCTAACTCTCTATGTGTAATGTAAAGCCATGTGGGATTTACATATTTCTATATGTGTGATAGCTATGTGTTAGGCCTATTCTTAGGTATATATATATATATATATATATATAAAATATATATATATATATATATATATATATATATATATATATATATATATATATATATATATATATATATACCTAAGAATAGGCCTAACACATAGCTATATATATATATATATATATATATATATATATATATATATATATATATATATATATATATATATATATATATATATATATTCATATATGTGAATAGTGATAAATATATATATACATATATTTCTATATATGGTTTTTGGCCTATAGGTTATGTTGTATTAGCTCATGACCTACATGGTTATGACTCTATATAGGTGTATGGCCTATGATGTGTCTGTTGCCTAGTGAGAGACTAGTTAGACTTGTTTAGTCTTGATTAGGCCTAGAATAGACTATTTAGACTTGTTAGACCTAGTTTGACCATAGTTGACCTAGGTTTGACTTCTTGGTTGACCAGGGTTGACCAAGAGTTGACTTGGCCTAGATTGACCTAGAATCATGTAGAATGCATCGTAATGTTCAATTACTTCATTTTAGACATGTTGTAACTTGTGTTGCTCTGATTAGGAGACAGACACCTCTCCTCAGGCAGTACACCCTCTTCGGACATTCAGTTATCAGGCGAGTACATTCTCTGACCGTTTCATACTTGCCAGGATTTATATTCTTGCTCTAGATTACTTTACTTGATGCTGACATGTTGGTAGCACGGATTGGTACTATATGGATCTTTTCATGAGATGTTATCCCCCTCGGGAGCATCGGATACTGCATGTTTTGTGCTTTTCACGAATCATCACGTATCTCTATGCTTCCACTGATTCACGAATCGCTTGTGACGCATGTACTCTCATGTTCACAGAGCCATCATGAATCACCTTCACGTATCACTCATTTTATGAGCCATGTGAAGTTTTACGAATCTTAACATAACTTGAACAGATCCTTGTGTATTGATTGGGGATGGGGGAGTAGAAATAGGCATGTGAATATTATCCAAGTAGCTGTAGTCATGAATCACTCTTTTAGCTGTAGTCATGAACCTCCTATGCCATTCACATGTTTATATTTTACTCTGACTCACTAGTCACTGCTAGTTCTCTATTTATAGTAGATATTTCCTTACAGTTATCTCCTTTACTTCATATATTCTCTTTCAGCGTTTCATGTATCTTACTCTATTGCATGCTTTATTTTTCCTAACTTGATATGAACTGTGTGAGATGTATTGTGCTCGCTCATGTCCTGACTGGACCTGTTGAAAATATTACAGATGATGAGGAGGAGGCCCTATGTACCACCTATTACGGAGCAGGCTTAGACGACACCTGCGACCTGGTTCCTCTGGAGGACCCAGCTGCAGTACAAGATGCTACTTCCATAGTCTAGGCTAGATAGCTAGGCTTTAGCTTTTCTTTCAGCATTGTTTTTGACTTTCAGTTGTTGTTCTGAGATGTTGTATATATTTAGAGACTTGTATTGAGCTGGATGTTTTTGAGTTGTTATCTTAGACACTTAGATTCTCTCTCTCTCTTATTTGTATTACATTGTGGTTTTGATCTCTCTATCTTCCTTTACTATTCTGTATCTGTCTTAGATGTGATTGAGACTGTTCTGTTATGTCACCTCCATTCGGAGTGTATATACTGTTCAGGTACCTTATATTGTTAGATGTTGTGACCTATGACAGCGTTCTACCGCCGACACTGCGGCGTAGGCTGGGCGTTGTTACGTTCTCGTACCCTCACAGTGGGTGCGGGTCGTGACAATAATCATCCTATGTAAAGTATCATGAATCTGTTTATCAGATTGATCATCTATGTTCCATTCATAGATAGTACCACCTTGATAATTATTTTGAATGATATCATCATTCTCTTCGAAGAGCACATCCATTGGTGTGGGTCGTTTATAATAATATTTAGACAATCTTGGCTTAACATAGTTCATCTTATTTATCATTCCTGATGAAGAAGCCGGAATATCAGAGGATTGAAATGATCTTTGTATCGCGTCAATACTGATTGGACTTATTTCCAATTCTTCTGATCTATATCCTAGGTCATCTGAGGCTTCAGTTATATTACCATCTACCGAATCTTCAGCATCAAGCATATGTAAAGACATATCTTTAATCTTTTCTATCAAATCTTTGATAGAAATTTCAGGATTCAGTTTATAATCCTGAATTTCAACCGGAGGTTGAATCGGAACATTCTTAGTCTGTCTTATTTCAGACTTTGAAATTTGAGGTATTTTAATATTGATTGTCCTTAATCTATCAACAACTAGATCAAGCGCAATTTTGACCCTTGTTAATTATTGCCCAATAACCTGAATATAGTTATTGGTATAATTATTTTTTTATTATATTCTGCAATTCTTTTATAGTTTCTTCTTTGCTTTCAATAGTTTTCAAAAAAGAGACTTCTTATTTTGTCAAGCATATGCTGGGCACGAATAATGATTGGATCACATAGAGGATATAATGAACGATAATTTATTCCCTTATTAGTGGTCCAATTAACATAATTATCTTCTAGCACATTAATTTGTATCAACTCATCTTTGATATAGTTTTCTATGAACCATTCAGCAAACCATACTGTTTTTCCTATAGAACTCATATGAGCATAATAATTATCACGATATTGATATCTCTCTTCTTTAGTATACTTATTTTCAAACCATTGTCTGAAAACTATATTTTCTTTATATTCAGTATTTAGGATTTTTCGGATTTCTGGATAGGTCTGTAATCCATAAAATAAACTAATATCGCATTTCCGACTCAGTCGGAGAGTCTAATTTAGACTTTGCTGGCTCATACATAGCATAGGGTATATTCTCATTTAGAGTTATCCCAGTGACTTCAGAACCTTCTCTATTCTCATAATAGGAGGTTGAAGGTCTGCTAGAGATTAAAGGTCTGCTAGCGCTGGTAAAATTGCGAGGATTTTCAAGTCTAAAATTAGGACTAATTATTTTAGTTTTATATTGAGGTGTGAATCAAACCTCGATACCACCATCATCACTCTGAATTATCTGATCAATTTCTGTATCTAAAGTGACGGCTCAGGAGTAGGTACGTCCTACTTCAATTTCTGTATATACTTTGAACCGACCACCCATTTTATTCAAGAAGGCCGAAAAGGCCAAACCTTTACAAGTATACCATAAGGCGCATAATGTTGATGCATGTACACGTATACTGACAAAAGAAGATGCTAACTAGAAACAAAACGGCTAAACCGAGGATAGGAGAGAGTTCCAGAAAACCATCCGGCCATGCTTACAGAGGGGTCTCCGTTTGCGGCACTGACGAATGGTCTCCCAAATAAGCTGGTCTGCGCTGTACTGATGGCCTTCGTATCTCGCCTTGTTATGATTTTTCCATATAACCCACGTGGCGGCCGCAGCGACGATCTGGTGGCCATGGGACGCTGAGCCCCAGGTTTTCATTAGGTCGTGAAAGTTGTTGCCCCCATGAGGCAATCTGCAACGCGGGGAAAGAGCTCTCCAGACCTTGACCGGTAGGTCTCCCTGACTGAGGATGTGGTTGACTGTTTTTTATTGTCGATCAGAGCAGCATGTGCACGCTGAAGCAAGACTGAACCCGATTATGTTGAGAGTGTCGTCAGTGGGGAGGATATTGCGAAGGGCTCTCCAGATGAGGAAAGACCACTTCTTGGGGATGCAAGTCTGCCAGAATGAAGCAACGATAGGGGACGTGGCTGCGATACCTAGGATTACTCTTCTAGCCGACTTAACCGAGAATGCGCCGACATCATCGGGCTTCCACTCGATCTTATCAGCGTCCGATCCGATCCTCAAGCCGCTATGACGAATGTAATCGACCGCCTTGGACCCAGCCTATAACCGGACTTTGTTCCAGTTCCAGGTGTTATTAGGGGGGTCCCACAAGTCCTTGATGGTGCTGTTCCTAGGGGCAGCAGACGTGTTGGGAAGCAAGAAATCGTCGGCCCAGCGCTCCAGAAATGGTGAAGCATCGTCGATGCCCACCTTAAGGCAAATCGCTGGTTCGGCAAGGGACCGCCCGATGAGAATGTGCCGCCAGGCCGCTGAGGATCTGCTGTTAGCGATGGCCGTGGACGGGTGGATGTGCTTGAAGTATCTGGCCTTCATGAACCTGAACCATAAGTTCTTACTCGTGCGAAGCGACCACCATAATTCTATCGAGAAAGTGTTAACAATGTGGGAAAGTTTAGTGAAACCCAGTTTCCCGTCCCCCGTGGGACGGGCCATGGTGTCCCAACTGGCCCAATGGTGTTTTTCGTGACCACCGCTGTGTCTCCAGAGAAAGTTGCTGAAGATGCTCTCGATGTAGGATAGAACTTTCTTGGGGGGAGCACGTTGTCAGGGTGTGGACTGGAATGGAAGTGAGGACGTGATTGATGAGGATAATCTTGCCTCCTGGGGATAGAGTTGCATTGTGCCAGCCCTCGAGCTTCTTCCTGATGCGAGTGGTCAGGTTCTCGAAGATCCCGACATTGGATTTGTCGTACACAAGGAGGCACCCAAGGTAGTAAAATGAAGGGTGCTTGATGGGGAATGAGGTGGTGGTTGATTTGCTAGCCGCTTGCTCTCTCTTGATATTGTGGTGGGTGTAGATAATACTTTTATTCGGGTTGATCTTTTGTCCTTAGCACCTTTCGTATTTCTGGAGCGTATTGTGGACGACTTCCACCAATCCAGCGTCTCCGGATGAGAATATAAGGATATCGTCGGCGAAGGCCAGGTGGGTGATGATCGGGCAGCCGTTGGCCGTATGGTAGTACTTGAAATTGGGGGTGCGCACCATCTTATTAAGGTTTCTGCTCAACGCATCCGCCGTAATGATGAAGATGGTGGAAGATAGAAGATCTCCTTGCCTAACCCCACGACTGGATTTGAAGAAACCGTCCGCTTGGCCGTTAATAACCGTGGAGAACCACGAGTTGCTGATCGATCTCCATACGACATTGGTCCAGGTTTCGGAGAAGCCGAAGGCTCTGAAGACCCAGATCATGAATTGCCAATCCAGTCTATCGTAGGCTTTTTCCATATGTAATTTAATAGCTATGTTGCCCCCTCTTGCTAGGAGCTTCATGTAGGTGACTAACTCTTGGGCCAACATGATGTTATCTTGGATATTTTTCCCCCGAACAAAGTCACTCTGCTCCTCCGAGATGATCCTGGGGAGAAGGCCTGCCATACGGGTGGCGATGATCTTGGATATGATCTTGTTGGTAAAGGTACAGAGACTGATTGGGTGAAAGTCACAGAATGTCTCTGGGTTGTCTTTCTTCGGGACGAGGATAAGGTTGGTGCTCGAGATGGCTCTAGAATAAGTATCTCCCTGGAGGAAAGCGGAGACCGTGTTGTGGATGTCAACCTTGATGATGTCCCAGCAAGAGCGAAAAAAATCCCCAAAAATCTGTCAGGCCCTGGCGCACTGTGTTCGTTGTCTGTGTCGCTAATAAGGTGGGGAATCTCATCCAGGAAGGAGTTGTCCTTGAGGACCGTCTCCTTGGAAAATAGTCTGGAATAGAACTTCGCAGCCGCCACTTGGATACCCTTTTGATCGCTGATGCCGGTGCCGTTGTCTGCGGTAATCTGATGGAGAGTGAGTTTTTGTCTACGCCCATTTACGCAGGCGTGGAAGAAGCTCGAGCTGTTGTCCCCCTCGCTGTCCCATTTGATCCTAGCCTTCTGCTTCCAAAAATCGGTCTCAATCTTCAGCCTGAATTTGAGGATGGCTTTTGTGAGATTCAGAGTCTTCCTGGTATCAGGCGACCAGTCGGTCATGTATCTCGCTTCGGCTCGAGTCACATCGTCCTCCGCCTCGCGAATGGCTTGGAAGATATCTCCATAAGCTTGCTTGCTCCAAGCTGTCAGAGCTTTCCTCGTGGCTTGGAGCTTTATGGCCACCCGGTTGAGGGGTTCTAGGGAGTCCGCGCTGTTCCAAGCTTCCGTAACTACCCCCAAAAATTAGGGGTGCTCGCTCCAGAAGTCCAGGAAGCGGAAGCTCTTTCTGGACTGGTTGGAGGTTCTCGTGATTCCAACCAGCAGGGGGCGTGGTCGGATTCGGTGGCATTAAGGTGAGAAAGCTTGGAGGTAGGCCCCATACTGAGCCAGTGGGCATTCGTTAACACCCTATCGAGGCGGGAGAATTGCCGACGGTCGCCTTCCTGCATGTTGCACCAGGTGAATGCGTTGCCTGTAAACGGGAGGGAGGTGAGGTGGGAGTTGAAGATGAAGTTGTTGAAGTCTTGCATGGCGGGAAGAGGCGGTGGGCGGCCTCCAATCTTCTCTTCTCTGCAAGTGATGGCGTTGAAGTCCCCGATGCAAAGCCATGAGAGGTTATGGTTGTGGTGGTTGGTGTCCAGGAGGTCGATCCAGAGGTGTCTGCGCTCCGCAATGTCACAGCTGCCGTGAACCGCAGAAAGGATGGCGCGTTTGGGAATCAAAGGGTGTTCCATCCAGCAAGACAGGACTTGCCTGGAATCTTGGATGACTCCGATTTTGACGGCCTTAGAACAGAGGATCCAAATGTCGTGTCTGCCGGCAATGGCCGAGTGAAAGCCTAACTGCAGTTGAATGGATTTGAGCCTCTTGTATGGGATTTTGGGTTCTAGGATGATCAAGATGTCGATCTTATGAGTTTTCTTAAGGCTGGTAATTCTTCTCATAGTAGGTTTGTTCGCCAGACCGCGGACATTCTAGGAGAGAATGTTCAGCATTAATGGAGGTTTGGGCGGGGTTGGTTGGACTGCTTTGCAGCGGACCTGGTGTGCATGGACTGGGACTTTGCGGTCCCCTTTTTGTCCGATTTCCTGGTGGAGATGGATCTTGTGTGTGTGTGTGTGTATATATATATATATATATATATATATATATATATATATATATATATATATATATATATATATATATATAAGTTAATAGTTTTGTGTATATATATTATTAACTTATATAAATAAAATATATATCTTGTGTGTATATATACAAAACTATTAACTTATATATATATATATATATATACTTTATTTATATATATTTTATTTATATATATTTTATTTATATAAGTTAATAATATATATACACAAAACTATTAACTTATATATATATATATATATATATATATATATATATATATATATATATATATATATATATATATATATATATATATACACACACACATTATATATATATATATATATATATATATATATATATATATATTATATATATATATATATATATATATATATATATACACACACATAGACATACATACTTCGATATGTACAAATATACATGTATATACACACAGAAAATTGGGAAAAAGGTGGCCCACATGTGTGTCGACATGTGGGGGTGTCACTGTGTCCAACCAAGTGTCAGAATCGTGTCCAAAAGCCCGGGTCAGAACCCAACTCGAAGTGTCAAAAACTGTGATCGGTTAGGGCTCGTGCGACCATGTCCAAGGGTCTAGGACACGACACACGACACAATGGGCCTCGTGCTCATGCACATAGTTAGGTGGGGTCTAGGTCTAGGTAGTCGACACCCTGACATGTGTCCACGTGGTGTCCACGCGTCATACGAACAGTGTGTCGGGGAGGGTTGTGCACACGTGCACGATGTCAGCCGAATCAATGCAGGTGCAATATCTTCGTGCACACTCAACGAAACTTCGTAAAATTTCACGAGCACGTGGGCAGAGGTTGCCTCCACGTGTCCACAAAATTTTATGCCAAACCGTGTCGTATCCATCGAGTTATGACACTCAGGATGCAGGACAGTGCACGGGCTGTGCACGGGACCTCGTGCTACGTCCCCGTGTCCTGTTTGGACACGAAAACAGTGTCGAAAAATAACAAAAAAAATGTTTTGGAATCCTCCCGTATAGGGCTACAAGTATATGAAATTAGTTCTGAAAAATAACAACTTTTATTTCTAAGAGGCATTTCTTCAAGCACATGTTAACATACACTGACACGCATCCGATACATATATCAAACGGACACAAAATCTAACCAAACTACATCTACAGGTCTAGGGTACCTAGATGCATGCTTCTATGAAGAAAAATCAGGATTTAAAGGAGTTTAAAAGCGTTTACCTATTGAGAGTCGAAATCTCAATGCAAAAAGCCTCCAAACGTTCTGACGCCGATTTTCTACGGTCCAAAGCCTCTGATTCCTTGCTAGCAATCCTCTAGCAAGTTCTCCTCCTCCCAAGGATCGTAACGAAATTCGTTTGGTCTGATTTGGATGAGAATTGGATAATGGAGGCTACTTTGAGGAAGGTGGCAAATTATAGGGTTTGTAAAAAGCTTGGTGGCTACAAGAGATGAACATATAGAGAGAGGGGGGGGGGGGGGGCTGCTTGGCCGTCCATAGCTGCTATTAGGGTTAGGTTAGGGTTTAGGTATGGGCCACAATTAATCTTAAGTCCATTAGGAAGCCCTTTTAGCAAAAGACCAAAAAGCAATATATTAAAAACCCTAAAATGAATTTAAGAAGTTTTCTAATTGGGATTTAATCTCAAAATTCAAATCTAAATGATAATTAAGTCTTCTAATCATGGTTAGTCTCTAAACATAGTTATCTAAGGTTAAACCAAAAGAACCACTATCACAAAAAGCAACAATTAAAAATATTAATAAAATAATTTAAAAATTACACAATTACCTAAATATCATTATTCTAGAAAAGTAGTAGTTACATCGAGGGAGAACTGGCACTCAAGTAGCAGGGGATCTACAGTGCCAGCACAGATTGTGACCCCGTGTCCCTGTGTCCAATACGACACAACAAAATGCGATAAAATCGACTCAGAGCAGTACATGTTTAATCTACATGACACAAGCAATCCAAATATATAATTTATTTAGAATTTAGAGAACAAAAAGTCCTAAGGGGCATTTCATCGAACACTTGAGTAATCTCTCCGATACGGAGCGATACGTCCATGATACGGGCCTCAAATGGACACGAATTGAACCCAAAACAAACCTAGGGCTAGGGGAACCCTAAATGAATGCATCTTTGGTGAGAAATCAGAAAACAAATATGTTTAGAGGTCATTACCTATTGAGAGTTAGAATCTCAATAAAATTGTACTTGAAACAAACCCACACCAATTCCTATGGTCAAATTGCTCCCAATCCTTGCTAGCTAGCCTATAGAGACCTCCTCTACACTAGGGAAGTGTATTGTAATTAATTTGGTCCAATTTGGAGGTAATTTGATGAAAGGAGGCAATTTTGGGAAAGAACACAAATTAGGGTTAGGTTTTGTAATGAAAGAGGCAAGAGGGGGCTAATGTGAACTTATATAGGGAAGGGGGACTAGGGTTGGCCGGACATGGGTGTCTCTAGGGCTAGGGTTAGGTCCAATTTAGTTTATAGGCCTTCTCAAGATGTAATTTCAAGCCTTTTAGGTAAAGACCCAAACTAGATTAGGTTTCTACAAATATCTTAGGTTCAACATAATATCTAGATATTCTAGAACTTAGCTAACTTATTTAATTCTACTGACCAAGCTTCTAAGGTCATGATCAACATCTAGATTAGGATAATTCTAGGGTTAGACCTAATATAACACTTAGTACATTATTAATTAAATAAAATTCAAAAATAATAATAATTCACAAATTATCAAAATATCCTTAGCCTAAAAAGTAGTAGTGAATTAATCTAATTACATTATCTAGGTCTCCATGGTTATGGTTAGTCTCTAGGCTAAGTAGTTCTAAGGTTTCACTAGCAAAAGACCAAAGTTACAATACACCAAATTAAATAGTATTAAAATAATCAAAATTTACCAATTTATTATTAACATGATTTAAATCTATTATTCAACAATTAACATGATCAATTTTACAAAAGTTCAAAATTATCCTCATTTTAGAAAAGTGGTAGTTACAAAAATAAATTCCAAAATTATGCCAAAAACCTGTATCCAAAATAAGTCCCAAAATAGGTTCAACTGCTTTTGAGGCGGTATACCTAGTTTTATACCAAAATTTTCATAATCAAAATTGCACAAAATTTTAAGCATGTATGCTGCTAGTATACCACATGTATATTAGACCATCTCCAATGGTGATTTCTAAAATTGAGTTCTTATCCTACTTGACATTGTACTTTAAGGAGATTTCTATCCTAGTTGGAAGAGTTTCTACATAGAAATTGTAGACATACAAAAATGCTTTCCAATGGTTCTCCATTTTTTCCAATGGTTCTCCATTTCTATCCTATGTGTCACATAGTAAAAGGACCAATTTAATGGTGTGGGGCTCAATAATAATTGTCATGAGAGATAGGAGAATTTCTATGAGAGTTTCTACATGTAGAAACCCTCCTAGAAAGTTTCTATCCTACATCATTGCCACCTAGGATAGAAATGGTAATAGAAATCACCATTGGGAGAAGTTTTTTCTAAAATTGATTTCTTCCATTGAAATAGGGAAGATAGAAACCCCCATTGGAGATGGTCTTAGGGGAATTTTATCAACGTCCGTGTCAATAAGACATTAATTGCTAATATATTCAATGCACCTATTACTTCTTAGACCATCTCCAATGGTGATTTCTAAAATTGAGTTCTTATCCTACTTGGCATTGTACTTTAAAGAGATTTCTATCATAGTTGGAAGCCTTGTTAGCAATTCGGCAAACGGAAAAAATTCGGGACGACAAAAGTACGAGTATAAATCGGCTCAGTGCAAATAAAATACATTCAAAAATTCGGTCAAATGCTCGAAAAATGAAAATATTGAGGTTAGAAACTTTACATTCTTAAATATGTTGTCAAATTTGGTTAATTAAACAGGTTCCTAGCATGTTTATTGTACCAAATTTGTCAATAATTTATATAAAACATGTTTAAAACTTCGCATGCTTAAAATTTATGTAATGATTTGGATCTGTCAAAAGTACGCAAGTATTATACGTTTATGAAAGATACGGAAAAATTCGCGTATAATACGAGTTTTATTCGGGTGATTGCTAACAAGGGTTGGAAGAGTTTTTACATAGAAATTGTACATATACAAAAAATGCTCTCCGATGGTTCTCCATTTCTATCCTATATGTCACATAGTAAAATGATCAATTTAATGGTGTGGGGCCCAATAATAATTGTCATGAAAAATTTCTATCATTGTCACCTAGGATAGAAATGGTCATAGAAATCACCATTGGAAATTTTTTTTTCTAAAATGATTTTCTTCCATAGAAATAGGGAAGATAGAAACCCCCATTGGAGATGGTCTTACACTTTGTGCTGATAGAAATTATATCCTCTCTAGTTCTTAACATCATTTTTGTACTAGTACTCCAAGTGCAAGAGTTGATGTTTATTTGACGTACATACTTGAGTCTTCTTTGTCAAATGACTTGTTTAGGTATCTACAAGACACTACATTAGAGTTGGGTCCATCATGGATCGGTCCAACCCGACTATACCAGTTGAGACGATTATGTAGGTGCACCAACTTATTTCATATGGGAGACTTGGTTGAATCCCTAACTCAAATACCTTTTTTTTGGTACGAGGAACCATAATCCCAAATAGTTTAGACCATCTCCAACCCTATTGTGACTTTGGAAAAAAGTTGTTGCCACATAGGAATGACAACATTTTATTCAAAAGTTCTTCTCTAATGCAATTGTCAAGTCAATTGTGAAGCTTATGTGACAAAAATTAAAGAAGACATTGTGAAGTTGATTGCATGTCATCAATTATGAATAAAAAATATTAGAAAAAAGAAAGAAGATGAGTAGTTGTCTTAAAAGTTGTCTTGGAAGTTGGAAAAAATACTTTTTATTGTTTTCTCAATACTTTTGCATTGGAGAGAGTTTTTCTATTTCATTGTCTTTTGAGATATAATTTTGCCACATAAATAAGACATTATCTTGTGGCTCATGCCACATAGGAGCCACCTAAGAATCACAACACTTAACAAGACAATAGGGTTGGAGATGCTCTTAGGATCGGCCTCCCGAATATTAAGGAGAGAGATCCACATGAAAATCGTCAGAGGAGTATCAAATTATTGCTCTCTTTCTCTTCCATCCCCTCTATTAACTATAAGGTCACGTTTGGTTCACGGAATCATGGCCGTAGGAAAAGGAAAGTCATTTCTTTCCTATGTTTGGATGCATGAAAGAAAGGGGGAGGGGAGAAAATATGAGAAAAATGGTTCCTCCCACCTACCCAAGGATTCACTTTCCCACACTAAAGATTTACGTTACCTCCTAATTCCTTGGACTTTTCAAACACCGAAAAGAAGAATAGATAAAAATAACAATTTTTCAAAAAAAAGAAAAAGACAAAAAATTAATTTTCTTTTCTTTCCATTCCGTGAACCAAACATGGCCCAATAGTAAACAATAGCATAAGAGTTCTCAACGAACATATATGTTTTGTATTTACACTTAGATTGTGCCATCTCAATTTTAGTTGTTCTTTGTTAGTAAATATAAAATAAAAAGTTGTTCCTTGTTGGATTAAATCCAAACTGACACTTTTCACATTCTAAGTTGCACTCGCAAGGGAAAATAAAATAAAAAGAGAAACAAATGGGCAAAAGACATAACATGGTCTTAGTTCACTCAGGACCACAAGTGCCAGGATAACCAATGAAAGAAAAGGGCCGGCCCAGTGAAAGTGCCGTCGACAGCTACATCCATCACAAAACCCTACCCGACCGATTTCAAAAACACACACACAACACACACACACATACACAAGCAAACCCAACGCCATCACCAGAAACTGCCGCTCGCCGGCGATGGTAGAAACCCTAGCTCCGGCGAGCCACCGATCCTCCGCAAACCCTAAGAAAGCTCAGATCTTTCTCTCCGACCAAGCCCTAGGAATGGATCAGTCGAGCAATCTAGGTCAGAGCTTCTTCCCCCCGATCTCCTCCTCCTTCTCCTCCTCCTCCTCCTCCGCATCCGCGAGGAAGCAGACGCTCTCGAAGCCTAGGATGGTCAAGTCGAGGAAGGGCGCCTCGTCGAAGCCCAGGCCCGACGCGACCCGACCCGACAAGCTCGAGGAGAAGCTCTCCAGCTGGAACCCCTTCGCGTCCGATCCTAGGGCTTCCGCGACCGACGGGTCAGTGTTCGGGAGCGGTGGTGCTCCGAGCCGGAATTCGTCGAGGAGATCGGCCGCGAGCTCCGGTTCGGGCGCGTTCGTGTTCGGGAGCGGAGTGGGTCCGGATTTGAGTGGGAACTCGTCGATCGGGGCCGACGAGGGGAGGAAGCTGCCGGAGGAGAGGGACGGGTCGAATGTAGGAAAAAGCGGTGGCTTTGGAGAGGGATTAGGTTCTGGTCCAGGTGTGTTCGTCTTTGGGAGCGGAGCAAAGATGAGTCATGATTCAAATCCTAACTCAGCGATCGGGTCGGAGGGGAGGGAGAAGTTGAATGTAGGAAAGAACGGAGGTTTTGGGGAGGGCACGTTTGTGTTTGGAAGTAGCGTGGATAAAGGTTCGGAGAAGAAGACGAGGTCGAATAGAAGGGGGACGTCTGCCGGAAGGGGAAAGTGTGGAAGTGGAGATTTTGTGTCGGCGGGAGTGTTTGTATTTGGAAGCAGCTTAAAAGAAAGTTCAGACATGATGGAGAGGTTGAATAATGCGAGTGGAGGATGTGCAGCATCGGGTGGGTTTGTGTATGGAAGCAGCAAAAAAGGAAGTTCGGAGAAGTTAAACACTAGAGAGACGTCCACAGGAAGTGGCGATAATGTAAATGGAGATTCTGCAGCGGCAGGTGTGTTTGTATTTGGAAGCAGCACAGAGAGGAGTTCAGATTCGTGTAAGCCATCGGCACCACATTCTGAGGTTAATGCAGGCGAAGAAAGCAAAAATGGTGGCTTTGTATTTGGGAAAATTGCGGTTAATACATTGCACGATAATTCAGAGAAGTCGAAGATTGGCAGTGAAACTGAAAATAATGTTGGTGCCATGCCATTCAACTTTACAATTCAACCTGAGAAGCAAGATCATATAGGCAAACGTGTAGGATCTGGAACATCACAAGAGGAATTGAAAACTACGGAGCAGGATGCTTCTCAGTCAGCTAAGGAAACTAGTTGGAGAGAACAGGTTGACGTGGATAATGGTTTCGTCTCTGGAACCAGTGAATATGTAAGCAAAGTAGAAAGTTTTGTTGGTAGCACTCTTAAATTCTCTTTTGGGGCAGAACAGGACCTAAGCTCAGTCATAGGTTCTGTTCCACTTCCACCATTTCAAGCAACAGCTACTCCTCCATTTTGTCCTCCACCACCAGGTCCAAGTTTTCAGCAGGTTGGGGCTCAATTCACTTTCACAAGCCAGCCTGGGGGATTGGAAGAAAAACACGTGGAATTCAGAGCCCCAAACCACAATGCTTCTCGGTTGGCTAATGAGAATGTGTTTTCAGGGTCATCTCAGAATATTGCATTCAGTGCGAAAAGGGGAGACAGTAGAGGTACAAAATTAAAGAAAAATAAGGGGAAATCTAGACAAACTGCCCCAAATCACCATAGCTTTGCTAAACAATTTGTTCCTACGGAAGGAGGTTCCCAGGAAAACCCTGAAACAGAGCCTACTGATGGTTACTCGCCCATGGATTATTCCCCTTATCGCGAGGAGACAACTGCCGACCGATACTCAAGAGAAGCTTCAGTAGTATCCGATAATTCCTCCCTTTTTGTCTCACGTTGTGCATCAGCTGATACACAGAAATCAATTTCTGCTGAAAAGGAAGAAGTACTAGTAGAGAAGTTGGGTTTCAACAGAAGTAGTGATGTAAACCAAGGAGAGGTTCATGAGAATGGCTCCAAAGATCATTTCCCGGGACGTGCGTCTGCTGCATCTTCTTTTGAAGGTGAGAAGACTTTTGGTTACGGGAAAAAAAGTGACATGCCCAAATATGAGAATGTGGTATTTGGTTGTGATACAAGGACTGCTACAATGAAAGCTGAAACTGGTTCGATTGACTTGAAGGTTGAAGCTAGTGCAGGCGAAAATGGGTTCATTTTCTCTTCCAGTGTAGAAGATTTTGGTCAATCCAAATTATCCTTTACCTCATCTTCTTTTGTTAAGGGCCCATTATCGGCTCAAAAGCGGAATCACAGAAGGAAAAGTAAGACAAAACCTGGTCATGATTCACATCTCTCTACCCCAAATGCCAGTGTCACCTTTGCTTCCCCATCACCAGATATAAACCCACCTACCAGTACTTCGATGCTTACAGGTTCCGGCCAAGAACAAAAAGACATTTCATTTGTCTCTCGCAACGAAGATGGCAGCAAAGCAGAAAAAAGTAAAGAACCAGATGCTACTCAAGAGTCTACATTACCTGCTTCAAGAGTTGCAGTGCTGGAAGCCTGTGAGAAGTGGCGATACAGGTGCTCATTATTTCATGTTTTTTTGATGGGCTATCTATTTTGCTCCATGCTATATACAAGAATATCAAGTCCCTCCATATTGATTGTATGCTTCTTGAATATTTTGAGCAACCATTGAATATTAGGACTAACATTTGGAGCCAATCACTTGATGTGCATTAGGGGTAATCAAGCTTATTCAAATGGATATTTTTCCAAAGCCGAGGATTATTATACTCGTGGAATAGATTCTGTCTCTCTAAAGGAAGCCGTTAGTAGCTGCATTCGGCCATTGACCCTGTGCTATAGTAACCGTGCAGCTACAAGGATGTCTCTTGGACGGATGAGAGAAGCAATTGATGACTGTAAGATGGCTCTTGCTATTGACCCCAATTTTCTTCGAGCTCAAGTTAGGGCTGCAAAGTAAGTTCGTGGATTCTTCTTTTCTTTTATATCAATTCCTTTTAGTTCAAATCATTCTGGTCCTTTATATTTTATTTGAAAGCAAAATTTGAGTTTTAATCTCTTCCAGCGTACTCTAGATAAACTATAGTAAATATCATTTGTGTTTGACTAAAGTGCATTATTGTTGAACAAGGTTGTGAAAAGCGCTAGGCGCTAGTCAGGCAGGCACCCGCCGCCTAGCGCCTAACCTGCCTAGGTAGTGGCCTAGATCTAGGCGGTTAAAAAAAAGAAAATCCAAAATGACCTAATGAAAATTGTAGAAAAAGTCCATAAAATCCAAAAACATGGATAGTCGGGCGTTGGGGAGACTAGGCGGGTGCCTAGGAGACATCGGGCGGGCACCTAGCGCCTATGTGGCCGCCTAGACCACCTTTTAGAACAGTGTTGTTGAATAGTTCTAGAAGCCTTAAAATTGGATCCTTGGAATAAATTTGAACGCATGATTAGTTCAAATTTATTAAGAAGCCTATATGCAAGGTCATTTGGGGCCTAGACGCAAATCTCAAAAGTCAAAACCAAGGTACTCGCCTTAGCAAAGCAAGGTGCATATTTTATTAAGAAGAAAAACAGAGGTCCTCGACATCAAACTTCTTAGTGTTGCTCTGCTCCAGTTCAAAATGGAATCTTCAGCCACACTTGAACCGTAGATGAAGAGGTCATTGATGTATTGGATAGGGTTACACTTGTTCATAGTGAAAGCAAGACGCGCACCTGGCTGAGAAGTGATGCTCTACCACCCGTAGAGCTTAGCTTCTCGTTTAGGTTTCTTTTAATAACTATTAGACAGTAACCGAAAGAATTAACAATATAAAGTTGACAAATATGATGCAAGTTTTGGTCTGCATGCAATGAAAGTGAGTCGCGCAGGTGGGTGCTGCCAGACCTACATACAAGCATGGATAATATAGCAGACTCATAGCTATAACAAACAAGTTTTGTGTGTGAAGAACAAAGGGTATTCCTGGTATGTGTTAAATCCTTAAAGTTCACGGTGGCTCAAGTGTTGCACTGACTAAACCAAGTTATGAAGTACTATCATAACTGGGTCAGGAATATGGTGGTACTTGTTAGGTGTGCCAAATTAAGTGAGCATTGGTTTTATAGTGCTTAATATTCACAATGTATCAGTAGCTAAAGAATCATTATCAATTTGGATGATATCTGATTTGGATAGTCTATACAATAAACATGGAGAATATGGTACAGCCCCCATATACAGTGAATACTGTGTCTCTAGTACAAGATACTGCTGGCATGTCTGATCATTCCTTCAAATGAAGATAGTACTCACCATACGTTTTTCTTGATGAAATAAAGTTATTAAGTACTTGCTTTAGTATTAATGCTAATATTGTAAGTGTATCAGGAACATTTTGTACACTTCAGGCATTAAATGAGAATTGGTTTTGATAGTTTTAAGTTCACGTTAACAAATGAATCATTAGCAATTCAGATGACATCTGATCTGGATAAGCAATATTGCTGGAGCATATAATGCCTTTATATGAAGCCCACATTATAGCCGAATTACTCATCTATAATATGGTTAATTATAAAGGACATCACTTGTTGAGAACGATAGTATATACTTGAACACAAATGTTGAAGAATATTCATTGGCTGATATAAATCATGACCAATTTTCTTGGCCATGTAGATGCGTTGTCCAGTTGAAGGAAAAGGTAGTTGTATACCATGAGAAGGGATCCTTGGATCATTATAGAATAAACATAATGCACTTATTTAGCATGAAGGAGAATATTTTGGAGCTGAGATGGTGAGCTATATATAAACCCCAAATTGTGATCATTAGTGTGATGATAATCTTGCCATTCATTAGTGACATACAAATGTCTTTGTATATAAAATATATCAAATTATTGGGACAATACTATCTTGCTGGAGTTGAAAGCTTTAGTTGTTAACAAAATGTATATGAACTATTGTGGTACCCAACAGGACAAAGATAAAAGAAATTCACCAATGAGCTGGACAATGGAGACGAGTACTTGAAATAAGGAGTTTGGTTTTAGTTAGAAAAGCATGTGCATGATCCCGAGTATGAGCCTTAGTGTCACCTGAAAGCAAGGTTCAAATATCAAAATTGGTTTTGGACCCTTCTTTCGAGTATGAATATCGGTGGTTTCGCCAATATCTGTGGTTTTGGATCGGAGTTCTGGCCTTTTTGGTTTGGGACAACCAAAATATATTAAGAAACTGTTTAAGAAAATAGAATATTAGTTGGTATATTTAGGCATAATCTTATGTATAATTTGTTGTTTTCTGTTAGTTTGAATGGAATATCATTCAACATTGCCGAATAGTTCAGCCATAACAATTTTTTTTGTTTAATTTACTTGCTTTTAGGTAGAGTACTCCTGCAATAACTACTTTGAATGGGATAATATTAATATGGTACGAACTATGTAAATTTAAAGATATACAACTTCGACAAATTAATGGTTATAGTGCGTCGATAAGGAATTTTATCATTTCATAGTAGCGTGCTAATCTTCGTCATGATTGAACCATTGTGCCGATAATGTTTTTAGTCATACTTCTCCTCCCATCTCTTATTTTCTTTTCTGAATTGAGCAGGAAATAAAGTACAAATTTCAATACTGCTGGGATCACTATTTGATCATACATGCCAAAATCGACAATACGATCAATACGTATCGGTATCAGCTGATACCCATGTTACCTGGACTCGGATATGTTTGTCAGGTATGTGTACATATCCAAGAGTCGGCCCTTCAAACTCATAATGGAAGGATACATGGAATCGGCTAAAAATGATCCAAAATTTGGATATTGAGTACGAAAATACGGCTATTAAAATAAATATATTTGCTAAATAAAGAGAAGTCACATATTAAATGAAGAATTTCTGAATTTGGAGAGGGAACCTCATTGAAAATGCTTAATCGATTACGAAGAGACCACACCTTCCAATATTTCAAAGCATCCAAACTAGTGTTTTAAAAATCGAAAAAAGTCGGTGCCTATGCTCCCATGGGCTGCCTAGGAATAGGTCGGAATCGGCCTTTTGGACAGCTAAGGCAAAAATCGGTAGAAGTCACCCTCCTAGGTGGCCGCCAGAAGTTGGCCACTAGGCGGGGAGGCAACCGCCTAGGTGTTTTTTGTAATTTTTTTTGGTTCAAACCTGATCTGAAATCCGAACCGAAATGTATTAAGTCAAGAAAAAACTTGAACATACATACAACCGACCCTAATCGACGTCCCTTGGAGGTTGGAGCTGAGCAGACGCAGACGCCACCACTGGGAGAATCTCCCGACGCTTCCGGCTACCGGAGCAGGCAACAGACTCTACACAGAAGTCCCGGACCTGGTTTGCTTCATCATCTTCTTCTTTTCTTTTCCTTCTCTCTTTCCTTTTCATGGTTCACACTTCACATAATACAAAATATATTATAAGTTTTAAATATTTCATATAATACATAATATAGAATATGTTTAATCAAAAACAAATTCTTTCCCTATTTCACATAATTTTTAATAAAAAAACAGATTTGTTAATAAATAACAGAATTTTTAATATGTTTTTGTTATGTGAAATAAAAAAAAATGAAAAAAGGGGTCCGTAGGGATGCAAAAAGACACTTAGAGGAAAGAGAAGAGAGATTGTTACTTTGTTATTGCTATATTTTGTTAACTATTCGAATTATGTTTGAACTTGTTATATGAATTTGTACTTGGACTATAAATTTGACTATGTTTCGTTTAATTATGTAAGACTTTTAATTTGGAGTATAATTTTCAAGTGAGCATTTTAATATACACACACACACGCCAATGACCACTAGCCCAAGTGGTTAGTGTGGAGGCATGTGGCCCTTGTTGGTGGAGTTCGAATTCCAGTGGAAGCGATTCCAGAAACTAATTACCCTTTATATATATATATATATATATATATAAAATTTTAGTGAGCAAATGACCTTTAGCCTAGTGATTAAGAGAAATGCATGCGGCCCAAGTGGTCGGAGTTCGAGCCCCAGTTGATGCGAGTTCACAACAATTACCCATTGCTTCAAAAAAATAATATATGTATACACACACACACTGCCGATCGCCTAGAATTAGGTGGCCGCCTAGGCGGGCTAGGCGCTAGGCGGTTGGTGCCCGCCCGCCTAACGCCTAGCACTTTTTACAACCTTGATCCAAACATACCCCAACATTAATAGCTTTCATGCTTAACTGGATTGGGATTAGAAAAGCATTTATTGTAACTTTGTGTATGATAACTTGACCTATTGATTTATTGAATGAACATGGACAAACACAATCGGATATGAATGAAATGAATTCATGCATGCATGCAATCACTTTGACCACTTTTCCAATTATCATAAAGTTGAGTAAGAGTCCTTTCAGCTTCCATACTTTTTTCTAAATGTTTTTTCTTCCATAAATGAGCATAGCACTCCCAAGATACAATTGTCTAGGTGGAGCTCTACTACTCTCAACATGAAATTAATAATAGTAGTAACTATATAATAAAGCATGGATGATCTACTACTGCCATAAAACATGCTTATCTCCCTCCTTCTTCTTCTAATTTGTGCAATAGCAGCAAATTATAAAAAAAAAGTAAGCATAAAGCTTCCCTAATTTCTTCTTCTTCATCTGTTGTGTCCGGTTGTTACAATGGAGCCGATCCGGATCCCATGCCCATATTCGTGTCATGTTGGGTCGACACAGATACTTTTCCTTAAAGTGTAAGAGTCCGGGTAACAGTGGCTGATACTGCGAACATTGCTTGAATGGAAAGATGGCCGAACATTGCCTGAATGGAAAGATGGCTAAGTGCTTTTTCCAACCAAAATATACTAAAAAAATACACATGAAAAAAATTCATCTTGAATGTACCAAGATTCTTAATCATGAGTGGGAGATGTAGTCAATTTGATGGAGCTTAGGATTTGTTTCCAATTAGAGAGAAAACATGATAGTTTGGCATTGCAATTTTGGCAAAGGTATCTGTACATTGAGAGGGTGATCAAGGACCTTTTTAGTTATGCAATATTCTTTGGATCATATTGCAAGGGATTATGGGAGGCAACAAACTAATCAACATGCACATTTCAGCTGTGTGATGACCATAGTTCGTATTACGTATTTTGGAATACGTGTACGTATCTGACTCGTATTGCATGTCTCCTGGCTTGGTTCGGCTTGTTTGGGTTGGCTTGGTTCGGCTTGGGTTGCTTATTGGTTCATCATGAACTAAGGGGAGAACTCTTACCTACCACCACCATCCCCATTTATTAACCCCTTCCCTTTCTCTCTCATCATTACTTCCTTCTTCATTTACTCTCCACCACCAACCAAGAGAACCCTAGCCTAGGCAAGTGCAACTTGCTTCATGAAGGAACCCACCATTTTTATTGTTCTAAACTCTTCTATGCAACTTTCTAATCCACCTTAGTTCTTGTCATTTTACATTTTCTTGTATATTTTCTTGTAGATCTAGGTTTTAGCCATTTTCGGATTTTTATGGTTTTCATCCATCAAACATTCTTGTTTTCAAGTTTTGATGGTTTCATGTTGTAGGAAATTTGATTCTACCCAATTTAGACCATTGGAAGTCCTGATTTCGATTTATTTTGAGTGATTTATGGTCTTTTGGTTCATGGGTTTTCATGGCGCTGGTTGGGGAAGATGAGCAATGCATGCTGTTTGCGGGCAAAAAGCTGTTGTCTGCTGTTTGCTGGCGCATGCTGTTTCCTGGCGCATGTTGTTTGCTGGCAAAAAGCTGTTGCCTGCTGTTTGCTGGCGCATGCTGTTTCCTGGCGCATGCTGTTTGCTGGCAAAAAAGCTGTTGCATGCTGTTTGCTGGCGCATGCTGTCCTGGCGCATGCTGTTTGCTGGCAAAAAGCTGTTGTCTGCTGTTTGCTGGCGCATGCTGTCCTGGCGCATGCTATCCTGGCACATGCTGTTTCCTGACGCATGCTGTTTGCTGACAAAAAAGCTGTTGTCTGCTGTTTGCTGGCGCATGCTGTCCTGGCGCATGCTGTCCTGGCGCATGCTGTTTGCTGGCGCATGCTATTTTGCTGGCGCATGCTGTTTGCTGGTGAATGCTGTTTGCTGGCTGTTTACTGGCGTATGCTGTTTGTTGGCGTATGCTGTTTGCTGGTGCATGCTGTCCCTGACACCCCTTTGATCTCTTGTATCATTTGTTATGCCATGACAAATCTTGTTACCTTATCCGTGTTGTTTCTCTTGATCCTTAGTGTAATGTGGGATAATTGTGACATGAACACGACATGATACATGAACCTGACACGATACATGGGCACGACATGATAATGCATGATAGTGACCCGTCGTGGTGCACTCCAGACAAGTAACATGACATGACACATAACTGAATGTTGTTGTGACGACTACCTGACATGACAAGAATGAATGACCTGGACACCGTGGATGTTTGTGCTTGTATAAATAGACAAGTTGAGTCTGCATCATGTCTAGGACATGAATTCCTGAGTACCACGGTCAGGTATTCATGTTGAATTTGACTAGGTTAATGACTAGAATGATAACATAGTCCATAAGAGTTCCCAGCTACAGGCAATCCCGTTATCTGGACGCGCATGTGGACTTGTAGCCTGCCGACGAGTAGGGCACATTTCCAACATACTGCCATGTGTTGCACCCTCCATGAACAAGATATTCGACCTGGATAACCTAGATTGTCTGCAGGACTTGTGGCTGTTGGAATAATCTCATTGCATTTGTGATAACCCTAGTTAGTTAAGTATCAAGCCGTACTCATTTGCTTGGCCGTGAAATGCTGGATAAAGTTCAACCAGTCTAGTCTTGTCCTGACCCCGCACCAGAATGCCACATGACCCGAATGCTTGGGTTTATCTTGCCGATAAATGGTGAGAAACCAAGTTCCGTTCAGATGAAGGGTTACAACCCCGGTCCTTGTTTGGTTTACGCGTTGTAACCTGGTTATCTGAATAGTTCCATAGTTACCTTATCGTATATCATCCTGTCATGCTTTTCCATAATTCCTGTCTTTTATTATATAATTTTATTCTTGTGCTAATTGCTGGTTTTAGTTCCTAAGTGAAGCTTCCTTTGTGGCACTTGCTCTTCCTGGGATCTGACCCAGCTGGTTTTGTATGGCCAGATACCGGAGCAGCTCTAGAGGATCTACCGACTTTCCAGCCAGATGGTGACTACTAGACGGAACCCTGGCAACGAGTGGGTTATTTTTGACTCGTCCTCTCTATCGTAAATTTATTCTTTTGAGACGTTTAGCCGACGAGCACGTGTTAGCTCGATTGCACTTTACATACTGTTTGCCTACGGGCTGTAACATGATTGACAGATCCTAGGGTTGATCATGTATGACTAAACTCTTGCTAGTCTTTACATTTTGTAACGACCAGCTTCATGATCAGCTAAATATGTAATATTTGGGATGCCTTACTATTGTATATTTGGTGATCTTACATCTTGTGACATTTACTTGCTTATGATTGAGACGTTAGGCTTGTTCATGACCATAAGAGACTGTTGGCTTGTAGTTAAACCCTCATGTATCTAGACAGCCGTGACCGTATAGCAAGGTGGGTTGCACTTCGATGTACGTAGCTGGCTATGTCTGCCCCCGCTCTCCAGTATTCTGGTTCTGGGGCGTGACATGGTTTAAGTGGTAGCCCATGCAGGTCTTGTGAATCAAGATATGTGAGGGTTTATCGAATAGATGTCTCAATCAGCACTCGCCTTTGATCTCTGCTCGTATCCTCTGAATCCCTGGATCCTTGATCTGATCACATGCTTGCATCCTTGATCTGTCCTGGTCTTTCCTTATTGTTCCCTATGTCGTCTTCTTCAACGGCATTGTTCCTGGACCTGCCGATCAGCAAGGTGGAACACCTCCCGTGGACCAGCAGCAACCCGGAAATCAAGTCCAGCATTCCGTAGTAGTCTCCAGAGTCATGTCAACTGAGGGTCAAGAGCCCCCAGTCCAGCCAGCCCAGCCTGTAGAGCCTGATGATTGCACTTTGGTGGGTCTCATCAGGTCACTATTAGCCTCCCAGGATCGTCGAGGAGATGCCTTGCACCAGGCGGTGGTAGACGCTTTGACCAAAGGAGGTCATCAGGGTAATAGCGTGGCCAACAGCTTCAAGCGCTTGAACCCTCCCTTCTTCGACGACAGTGAAGATGCGATCGCTGCACATGTATGGCTTCAGGACACATGGGTGATTCTAGAAGCAGCCAGGACTCCAGAGAACGAGAAGGTGGCCGTGGTGCGCCTACAACTATTGGATCTTGCTCACAGCTGGTGGGCGGCGCAGGCCGTTGGATTAGTGGCCCCTATTGCCTGGACAGTATTCAGGGAGAGATTCCAGACCAAGTACTTCGATGCTGTAGCTCGGTATGATTTCACCAATTTGAAGCAGATGGGCAGGACGGTCGACGAATATGCGCCGAGTTTTCCAGGCTTAGTCGGTTTGCTCCCACCTTGGTGGCGACCGAGTTCGATAGAGCCCAGCGGTTCCAGCAGGGGCTCCATCTAGAGATTTTGTTGGCGGCAGAGCAGTTTGAGCATCAGACTTTTGATGCAGTACTGAGGGCAGCCCGGAGGCATGAATATACCTCCTAGAGTATCGTGGATAGGACTGGAGGTGGGAAGCGATCCCATAGCCAGATGAACCAGTCGTCAGCCCCAGCCCCGGCAGCCAGGGCTTTGACCATTGGAACTCCGAGACGAGCGGCTTCAGTTACGTCGGTTCAGCATTCAAACCCGGCATATCCCCAGCAGCAGCAGCAGAGGCAGAAGCAGGCTTCCGCAGTGGGTTGCACTCATTGTGGGAAGCCAGGGTATGTAGTGGCAGAGTGTCGCATGACACAGGGATTGTGCCTGTCTTGTGGAGCACCGGACCACAGGGTTGGGAACTGCCCGAATAGGGGGAGTTCCTCTTCATCAACCTTTTCTAGTCCTTCGGTTAGGGGACCAGCCCCAGTACCAGTCCAGCAGCAGCAACAGTACCCGTTGCCGAGGCCCTTGCCGCCTCAGACCCAAGTGTTTCAGCAGCAGAATCCCCAGCAGTATGCGCAAGCCAAGGCCCAGATCCAGAATTGGTAGAGAGGTTTCCAGCAGAGGGGTCCCGCACCTCGAGGGCATGGTCAGGCTATGGCGATGACCGTGGAGGAGGGATTGGCACCAGGTGAGGTAGTGGCAGGTACTATTCTCGTCAACTCCTTTCCAGCTTCAGTATTATTTGATTCCGGTGCATCGCATTCATTTATGTCTGCACGATTCGCGACAAGGATAGGATTGGAGCCCGAGTCATTATCAGTAAGGCTCAATATACTTACTGCTAACGGTCTTGTGGGAGTAGATAGAGTGTTTTCCTCGTGTCGGATCGTAGTTAGCGGTAGAGAGTTTTTCGCTAGATTGATAGAATTTTCGATGGCCGATTATGATGTGGTCTTAGGGATGGATTGGTTGAGGAACCAGTATGCTAGAATAGACTGCCATATCGGCAAGGTTGTTTTTAGCATCCCAGGCGAGCCAGAGTTTTCTTTTCCCGAGGCGAAGTTGAACCTTCTCCTCCAGTGTTGCGGATGGCAGTAGTAGCAGTGCAGTTGCCCCGGATAATCGAGAAGTTTTCAGACGTTTTTCCAGAAGAGCTTTCAGGTATGCCGCCAGAGCGAGAGATCGGGTTTACTATCGACTTGATCCCAGGGACAGCCCCAGTGTCAGAGAGAGTCTACATGATGGCGCCGTCAGAGTTGGAGATCTTGTACAAGATGATTGAAGAATTTAGGACCAAGGGATTCATTCGTGCTAGTGGATCACCTTGGGGAGCCCCGATGCTTCTTGTGAAAAAGAAGGATGGTACGTCCAGGTTATGTGTTGATTATCGTACCTTGAACTTAGTGACAATCAAGAACAGATACCCTCTCCCGAGGATAGATGACTTGTTTGATCAACTCAAGGGGGAAGCAATATTCTCGAAGATTGATTTGCGGTCAGGATATCATCAGATCAGAGTCAGAGAGCAGGACATCCCGAAGACAGCTTTCAGATCTAGATATGGGCATTGGGAGTTCCTTGTTATGCCATTTGGAGCAACCAAATGCGCCGGCTGTATTCATGGACCTTATGAATCGTATCTTTATGCCTTATTTGGATCAGTTCGTGATAGTGTTCCTAGACGACATCCTAGTCTATAGCAAGAGTGAAGCGGAGCAGGAGCAGCATCTCAGAGTTGTCCTCCAGATTCTCCGAGAGCACCAGTTGTATGCCAAGTTCAGTAAGTACGAGTTCTGGCTTGATCGCATTTCATACTTGGGTCATATCATCACCAGAGGAGGAGTAGAAGTGGATCCCCAGAAGATCGTGGCTATTGAGACATGGCCAGTGTCCAGCACAGTTGCAGAAGTTCGCAGTTTTCTTGGCTTGGCCGGCTACTACCGGCGATTTGTTTCAGACTTTGCTCGGATTTCAGTGCCATTGACCCCGTTAACCCGCAAGGATATGCAGTTTGCTTGGACAGCAGAGTGTCAGAGTTCTTTTGAGCAGTTGAAGCGAGGCTTGATGACGACACCCATTCTCACACTTCCAGATGGGACTAGAGGATTCTCAGTATATTGTGATGCTTCAGGCCGAGGTTTAGGATGTGTTTTGATGCAACTTGGGAAGGTAATAACTTATGCGTCACGACAACTTCGTGATCATGAGAGGAATTACCCAACCCACGACTTGGAGCTGGCAGCCGTGGTGTTTGCGCTAAAGCTTTGGAGACACTACTTGTATGGAGATAGGGTGTAGATTTTCACCGACCACGAGAGCCTGAAGTATGTGTTCACTCAGAAGGATCTTAACATGCATCAGAGAAGATGGCTAGAGCTGTTTGTGGATTATGATGTCAACCTGCAGTATCATCCTGGGAAAGCCAATGTTGTTGCAGATGCATTGAGCAGGAGAGCCGGAGTTTATTTTCTGACAGCGCAACCAGAATTGTTAGCAGATCTTCAGAAGATGGGTATAGAAGTTGTCCTTCCTACCAGTGTGGCATTGATAGCCAGCATGCAAGTTCAGTCCAGCATAGTTGAAAGGATCAAGATGGCTCAGTCAGCAGATTCCAAGCTTTAGCGACTCAGAGCAGAGTGTGAGGCGAGACGAAGACCGGAGCTATGCATTCACGAAGATGGTACACTTCGACATGGTAAACGTCTTTGTGTAACCAGTGGAGATATCAGACAGGAGATCATAGCAGAAGTTCACAGTTCTCAGTATTCCATTCATCCGGGCGGTACGAAGATGTACCGTGATATCCGGCAGCACTTTTGGTGGAATGACATGAAGAGGGAGATAGCTCGGTTTGTCTCTCGGTGTTTGGTTTGCCAACAGGTTAAGGCTGAACATCAGAGGCCAGCTGGACTTCTTCAATCATTGTCGATTCCAAAATGGAAGTGGGAGCATGTAACCATGGATTTCGTGACTGGATTACCTCGATCCCCGACTAGTAGAGATGCTATATGGGTTATAGTTGATAGGCTCATGAAGGTGGCTCACTTTCTCCTATTCAGAATTGGTCAGTCGACAGCTCAGCTAGCAGAGATGTACCTTAGGCAGATAGTCAGGATGCATGGAGTACCAGTCAGTATCACCTCGGACCTGGATTCAAGATTCACATCGCACTTTTGGCAGAGTCTCCAGAAGAGTTTGGGGACTCGTCTCCAGTTCAGCTCAGCCTATCATCCACAGACAGATGGTCAGTCAGAACGCACGATCCAGACTCTTGAGGATATGTTGAGATCTTGTATGCTCGACTTCGACGGTTCGTGGGAAGATCACTTGCACATGGTGGAGTTCTCGTACAACAACAGTTTTCAATCTAGCATCCAGATGGCACCGTTCGAGGCATTGTATGGTAGGAAGTGCAGATCCCCACTAGCATGTGACGATGTTGGAGAAAGACAGATGCTTGGTCCCGAGTTGATCACTCAGACAGTTGAGGTGGTCAGGAGAGTCAGAGATCATCTTCGCGTTGCACAAGATCGTCAGTGCCATTGGACCGATTCTCATCGGCGTCCCCTTGAATTTTCTGTCGGCGATCATGTATTCCTTAGGATCTCGCCAAACCGTGGCGTCATTCGTTTCGGCGTACGGGAAAAGCTTAGTCCTAGGTATATAGGACCGTTCGATATCCTAGAGCGAGTAGGAGATGTGTCCTATCGTCTCGCTCTTCCGCCGTCTCTGAGTGAGGTACATGACGTGTTCCATGTATCCCAACTACGACGGTATATCCCGGACCCGAGCCATATCCTGGATCATTCGGAATTGGTTGTTGGTATCAACCTTTCGTATGAGGAAAGGCCCGTGTCCATATTGGACCGGAGAGAGAAGATACTCAAGAGCAAGACTATCAAGTTAGTCCGAGTTGCTTGGGGTCATCACTCTTTGGGTGAGTCAACGTGGGAGCGTGAGGATGATATCCGATCGCGATATCCCGACCTGTTTGACTTGTGAGGTATAATATCCTTCTTATGCCTCATGCCTTCGATTCCTTACTTGCATGAATAATTGCTTGATTGCTAGACTAGTATAGCTTGCCTGTGATTAGTATAGCTTGTCCTTGCATCTCTAGCCTCTTGATTAAATTCCGAAGACGGAATTCTTTTAAGGTGGGTAGAGTTGTGATGACCATAGTTCGTATTACGTATTTTGGGATACGTGTACGTATCTGACTCGTATTGCATGTCTCCTGGCTTGGTTCGGCTTGTTTGGGTTGGCTTGGTTCGGCTTGGATTGCTTATTGGTTCATCATGAACTAAGGGGAGAACTCTTACCTACCACCACCATCTCCATTTATTAACCCCTTCCCTTTCTCTCTCATCATTACTTCCTTCTTCATTTACTCTCCACCACCAACCAAGAGAACCCTAGCCTAGGCAAGTGCAACTTGCTTCATGAAGGAACCCACCATTTTTATTGTTCTAAACTCTTCTATGCAACTTTCTAATCCACCTTAGTTCTTGTCATTTTACATTTTCTTGTAGATCTAGGTTTTAGCCATTTTCGGATTTTCATGGTTTTGATCCATCAAACCTTCTTGTTTTCAAGTTTTGATGGTTCCATGTTGTAGAAAATTTGATTCTACCCAATTTAGACCATTGGAAGTCTTGATTTCGACTTATTTTGAGTGATTTATGGTCTTTTGGTTCATGGGTTTTCATGGCCATTAGAGGCTGATTGGGGAAGATGAGCAATGCATGCTATTTGCTGGCAAAAAGCTGTTGCCTGCTGTTTGCTGGCGCATGTTGTTTGCTGGCGCATACTGTTTGCTGGCAAAAAGCTGTTGCATGCTGTTTGCTGGCGCATGTTGTTTCCTGGCGCATGCTGTTTGCTGGCAAAAAAGCTGTTGCCTGCTGTTTGCTGGCGCATGCTGTCCTGGCGCATGCTGTTTGCTGGCAAAAAGCTGTTGCCTGCTGTTTGCTGGCGCATGCTATCCTGGCGCATGCTGTTTGCTGACAAAAAAGCTGTTGCATGCTGTTTGCTGGCGCATGCTGTCCTGACGAATGCTGTTTGCTGGCGCATGCTGTTTGCTGGCGCATGCTGTTTTGCTGGCGCATGCTGTTTGCTGGTGAATGCTGTTGCTGGCTGTTTGCTGGCGTATGCTGTTTGTTGGCGCATGCTGTTTGCTGGTGCATGCTGGTCCTGACACCCCTTTGATCTCTTGTACCATTTGTTATGCCATGACAAATCTTGTTACCTTATCCGTGTTGTTTCTCTTGATCCTTAGTGTAATGTGGGATAATTGTGACATGAACACGACATGATACATGAACCTGACACGATACATGGGCACGACATGATAATGCATGATAGTGACCCGTCGTGGTGCACTCCAGACAAGTAACATGACATGACATAACTGAATGTTGTTGCGACGACTACCTGACATGACAAGAATGAATGACCTGGACACCGTGGATGTTTGTGCTTGTATAAATAGACAAGTTGAGTCTGCATCATGTCTAGGACATGAATTTCTGAGTACCACGGTCAGGGATTCATGTTGAATTTGAATAGGTTAATGACTAGAATGATAACATAGTCCATAAGAGTTCCCAGCTACAGGCAATCCCGTTATCTGGGCGCGCATGTGGACTTGTAGCCTGCCGACGAGTAGGGCACATTTCCAGCACACTGCCATGTGTTGCACCCTCCATGAACAAGATATTCGACCTGGATAACCTGGATGGTCTGCAGGGCTTGTGGCTGTTGGAATAATCTCATTGCATTTGTGATAACCCTAGTTAGTTAAGTATCAAGCCGTACTCATTTGCTTGGCCGTGAAATGCTGGATAAAGTTCAACCAGTCTAGTCTTGTCCTGACCCCGCACCAGAATGCCACATGACCCGAATGCTTGGGTTTATCTTGCCGATAAATGGTGAGAAACCAAGTTCCGTTCAGATAAATGGTTACAACCCCGGTCCTTGTTTGGTTTACGGTTGTAACCTGGTTATCTGAATAGTTCTATGGTTACCTTATCGTATATCATCCTGTCATGCTTTTCCATAATTCCTGTCTTTTATTATATAATTTTATTCTTGTGCTAATTGCTGGTTTTAGTTCCTAAGTGAAGCTTCCTTTGTGGCACTTGCTCTTTCTGGGATCTGATCCAGCTGGTTTTGTATGGCCAGATACCGGAGCAGCTCCAGAGGATCTATCGACTTTCCAGCTAGATGGTGACCACTAGACGGAACCCTGGCAACGAGTGGGTTATTTTTGGCTCGCCCTCTCTATCGTAAATTTATTCTTTTGAGGCGTTTAGCCGACGAGCACGTGTTAGCTCGATTGCACTTTACATACTGTTTGCCTACGGGCTGTAACATGATTGACAGATCCTAGGGTTGATCATGTATGACTAAACTCTTGCTAGCCTTCACATTTTTGTAATGACTAGCTTCATGATCAGCTAAATATGTAATGTTTGGGACGCCTTACTATTGTATATTTGGTGATCTTACATCTTGTAACATTTACTTGCTAATGATTGAGACATTAGGCTTGTTCATGACCATAAGAGACTGTTGGCTTGTAGTTAAACCCTCATGTATCTAGACAGCCGTGACCGTATAGCGAGGTGGGTTGCACTTTGATGTACGTAGCTGGCTACGTCTGCCCCCGCTCTCCATTATTCTGGTTCTGGGGCGTGACAAGTTGTGCATATCTTTAAATCATATTGCAGGGGAGGCAGAGAAACTCATTAGTGTCAGTGTGCACATTAGATGAGAGGGTTGAAGAACTTTCTTAATATCAGCTATAAAATATTATTCAAATCATATATAATAATCTTTAACTTGCTGATTACTAATATGTATACTTTGATTTAACCCTCAACCAAATGAAAGTCAAACTCAAGAAATGACAGGGAGGCAGTGACATACATACATACCATCAGGGTCTTATGGAACCATAATTAAACTGATGTGTTGTTTATTGGGAAAGCAGTTCCATTGCTTTTGCTGATTGATTGTTTATGTAGCAAATGAAAATCATAAGTACAGCACCATGCTTATGGTGTCAAACAACTATTTTGTTTATGGAGTATTCATCAAGCATGCTACTTTCCTCTTGAAAGTATATCTCAAGAAAAGAGAGGGAAACACTCAAATACATACTCTTTACCTCCATACGGAAACCATAAGAAAACTTATCATGTGTTCCTTATTGGGGCATCAATTCTTGACGCTTTTGCTGATTTGGTAGTTTATGCAACAAATGAACATCATTATCAGTGTCATTGCAAAGGTTCAAAAACTTGGTTCCGGACCCTCCTATGAGTATTGTTTTAGGCAGTTTTGGTGGTTTTCATTTGCTTGTTTTGGTGTGGTTTTCCATCGGTTGATATCAGTTTCGGCTGATACATAAAACCTTGCATCATTGCAACCACCACAATCATTAAAGTTGGAGTCAAGCCATTAGTTAGTAATGGATTGTTTTCATTAATTAATCATGGACTAGACGAGGGGAGACTGGTATGCAATATTGGAAAATGAGGTGAAAGTCATTTTATTAATTCAGTTTCTCTGTAGGAGTCATTTTATTGCTCTATAAAGCAACATCTGTACAAGTGCCTAATCATTTTACTATTCATTCAGTTGTTATCTTTCACTGGGAGAGATTGGAGAAACATTAAAGGCTTTTAAGAAGTGCTTGCAAGCGCAGGACGTTAACTGCAACCAGAAAATCATAACTGAGGCTTCTGATGGTCTGCAGAAAGCTCAGGTAATGCATCCAAACTGTTGTAGTGCTGTATCTTCTTGCCAATCTTTTTGGTATTGTGTAAAATTTTAGAAATAGTATGATCTGTTCTTTACAATCCTAACTTTACGTTCTGGATACACAAAAAAATGAGTTAAAAAAATCATGTCCATATGTTTAAGAAATGCTAAAGATATTTCACTGCAATGAGTTATTCAGAAAGGAAAATTGGTCCATATCATTTACTTAATTGTTGTTGTAGTACTCATAACATAAAGCTTAAATTTTGTCAATAGCTGAGATTTATGTTCAATTTCAATACATTCAACAAACCTTTATCTATGTAACATGTAAGCATGCAAGGATAAGACAAATTTTCCTTAATGAGGTTTAATTAAAAGTGATATGTTTAGTCAGATTTGGACCAGTTTGGTCACAGCCAAATTGAAGTTAATATAAAGTTGGTTTTGTGCAAATATAACGTGTTATGCCGGAAAGATTATAAACTCCAATCCAAGCCAATGCATACCAGCTAGATCGTCTAGAAAAGGTCTAGGCTTGGTTTTCAATCATCTGCTATATAAAAAGGACTGATAGTGAGGCACAAAAAGGGATGGTGGTGTTGGGTGGAGGGGGTAGAGTGCAAGGCAGAAAGGAGACTTACCTGTTCAGTTCACTACTGTGACACAAATACTGCATTTGTGGTTCCTCACAGCCACTGCCATCCTACTCAAAGCATATTACTATATGGCTGTTTCTTCAAATTGGAAAAGGTAGAAGGAGATTTGCTAAAGCTTTAACTTATAAGTGGTAAATAAGAGCCAACCTGCTAGAGATAAGTATAGATGGGGTTTGTTTAGTTAGGTTGCCAAGAGATACTGAACCGAGGAAGACTACCTTATAAACTCGAAAGACGCTCTGTTTGGGTTGGGATCCTTGAGAAACCAAACCTGATCTGAACATGGATTCACAAGTTCCTTTTTTTAGATAAGACCAATCATTAATGACATCCCTGTCCTGTGCTAGTAGCACCAAGACCCCCTCCCATTTAATTATTGTCCGTGCTGGGATTCGAACCCACACCCACTCTTCTCCTCCATTACTAGTGGTTCTCCTGGTTACCATAAAAAAGGAAACTCGTCTTGGGATTGAACATAAAATATGACTATTTATCTATCTTTTACTTTTTGGGACACGGGGGTGGATTCTTCTGATGCTAATGCTTTACATTCAGATGATTGTCAAAGTTCCATGCTGACTATTGTTTTCATCATTTTACAGCAAGTGGCTGATTTAACAGGTCAGGTTTCAGAACTGTTATTGAAAAGAACATCGAATGATGCGTCAAAGGCACTCCAAATTATTTCTGAAGCATTGTTCATAAGTCCACTTTCAGAGAGCTTGATGGAAATGAAGGCAGAGGCTCTACTAATGGTTGGTTCTCTACAGTTTATTATTATAGTATTTCATAGTATTAGTATGTTAATTCTTTCTGACAATCTTATCATATCCTCATGGAGTTTGAGTTTGTTATATTTCTTATATATTACTTAATATTAGGATCTTGCATAGTTCTGCTGACACTTCTGTTTGTGGCACGTAACAGATGCGGAAATATGAAGAAGTGATTCAATTTTGTGAAGGGACACTTGATTTGGCTGAAAAGAATTCTATTGTGCCTGAAGTTGATTCTCAGTTAAAGGATGCCAGCTCTGGTTTGTTAAGAAGTTCACCTGCGACACTTTGGCGGTGGCATCTAATCTCCAAGTCGTACTTTCATTTAGGAAAGCTTGAAGAGGCTCTTGAGTTACTCCAGAAGCATGAAAACGTGAAGCCTGCAGTAGACAAGTAATATTGATTTTACTTCCTTGCATAATAACATGATGTCTCTCTATCTTTGTACCCATTATGTAGTTTTCTAACGGCAATGAAAACTAATCAGGTACGGGAACAGATCTTCAGATTCTGCAACATCGTTAGCTTCCACTATCCATGAACTCTTGCGCCTAAAAGTGAGTCTGAAGTCTGAACAATTCATTTCTAATATTACTCATGCTTATTGAACATCGACACTTCCCTTTTTTTTTAAAACCCTAAACCACTATTTTTTGTTATCATTGGGAAACTAATGGGCGTGTATTCCTGTTGTTCTGTGACATCATAGCTTAAAGCTTCCACTCCGTTTTGTTATGCTTCCCCTTTGTGTTCAAATCTCGTTTAGGTTGTATTGTTATAGATTCAGTGTCATGATGTTTCAGCAGTATCAGCCTTTTCATTTCCAATTATTTTAACTTCAAGAGAAGATTAAGCTTTTCTTAAACTTGCTATTGCTATATAAAGTTGTATGTGTGAAAAGAAACTGTTTTTTTGTTTAAGTGAAATTGAATATAAATGATGCAATATGCTGACATTTGATAGTAACTACTCGTAAAATTAATGGGTCATCATTAGGAAGTAGCCTTCTCGAAATCAGCTAGATAAATATTCTTCTGATGGGGATTTTTGTGTCAAGCTCGCGTCAAGTATAAGTTAAAGTTGGAAAGTTATCCATCAAACAAATTATGTGGTATTTATGTCTTCATTTTTCAATAGTATAGGCCTAATGCTGACATTTGTTAGTGACTACTTGTAAAATTAATGGGTCATCATTAGGAAGTATCCTTCTCAAAGTCAGCTAGATTAATATTCTTCTAATGTGGAGTGTTATGTCAAGCTCACGTCTAAGTATCAGTTGGAAAATTATCTATCAAACAAATTATGTGGTATTTATGTCTTCATTTTCCAGTAGTATAGGCCTAATTAAAAGTATACTTATAGTTTCAAAGGATTTGAGTGCTGAACATAGGAGGGGGATTGGGGAATTTATGGGGATTGAGGAATTTATGGTACAAGGAAGAAAATGGAACTAGTTTCCTAATTTTAAGATACAAGTTTGGGTGAGCTTTAGTTCAGCTCGTCACCAACAACTTGAGTGCCACTTGAGTTAAAATTGGATTACACTGGCTACATAGATAAATAAGATGGTTAAGTTGGGCTTTGGGTCAACTTGGCTACATAGATAAATAAGATGGTTTAAGTTGGGCTTTGGGTCAACTTGTGTTTATGTTGGGTTGCACTAGCCTACCTGTAAGTTTCAAGTGCCCAATCTTAGCTGCCCATCTTTGGATGCAGTTGTGCAGAACCTGGCCCGGTTCACACTCATACGTCAAACCTCCTTAAAGAGAACTTTTTACATATATTTTATTGTTTACCACTATATTGTAGTATATTATTGTGTCCTTTCTTTCGGGAAAAAAACACTATATTGTAGTATATCGAAACAGAAACCTTGTAAGTCTATGTATAATTGATCTAATTAACTTTCATGTCCCAGATAGTTTGATTTCATGTGTTAATCATACATATATCATGTAGCCGACTCCAAGAATTCGGGATGAGGACTTTGGTCTTGTTCATCATGCATATATGGCATTTCCATGTAATGGCCTTATGGCCTGGGAATCTGGGATTTAGGTAGTGATGGAGCTGCTAATTGTTTAAGAAATAGCCAACACATGCAATTATAACCATCTCCATCAACTTTCCCCCATTTATGCTTGGTTGGCCATGTCCATCTAAAGTTTGCTATCATGCATACTGAGAATTCCTTGAGGTTTCACCAAGAATCATACAACTCCCTTAAGGTTCAAAACACCACACATCCCCCTCAAATCTTGTCTGCAAAACTTTGCAAAACTTAACGCCCCTCCCATTTTTTGGAATGATTTTGTTTTCTGTCTAAAGGGTACCAATGTTCTTTGGTTTTTACAAAATAGCTGAATTCTATATGCTTGTCATTTTTCATTAATGAGATATAGGAAATGATCTAAACTTTATAACTCGAGAAAACTGTGTTGTGAAGGGCAACTTCATCCTAAACGTAGGACGCGTAGAAAACTTCCCTTTAAATATAGATTAGCTTATATGTTCTTCCATAGAACATCAAGGAGGATGTCATCATTCTATGCAGTTAAAGCGGTAGCAAAGTGGCCAATACCACTTTTTGACTAGTCTAGCGGTCGAAAAGTGGAAAAAAGCAGATCATGTAATTTTTAATATTAGTAATTTAGTACTAATTCTACATAATAATACCTAATGATCTCTCTCTCTCCCTCTATCATTTATTCTCTCTTCAACTTTACTCCCTCTATAGTTTTTTCTCTTCATGCTCATGTGTACATTCCAATAGCTTCTTTTATAGGACGCACAACAGACCTTGTCCAAGTATGTAGCACCGATTTTGTTACACTTTCTATATTTTGTTAAAAGTCGACTAACACCCATCCATATATAAAACCAAGCTACTTGGATTCAAATAAGACTCATACTTTACTAAGACTAGGACCGACCAAATACAACTCTTAATAAATCTCAAATCTAATCATAAATTAAGTAGGATTTGGATTATATTTCCACCAAAGTAATGAAAAACTATGCACATTGCCTCATTAAATTTTCACTCGAAAAGTACAATACTTTTCAATACAAAAAATTATTTGCGAAAAGAATTCTCAGTTGTCAATGGTTACTTCCCTATTTTAAAGTATGTGATGGATGTAATTAACCTAATATATATTATCAATACCATGTACATCACAAGGTTTTGTATTCCCTAATCCCTTACATTGATTTGAAAATATTTTCATTAGTATTGATTTAACAATTTCCAATAATATGTAAAAACTTGTACTAATTCTGCATAATAATATCCAAACGCGGTAAAAAACGACAAAATCGATAGACTAGTCAGCGCTTTTCATGGGCCAATTTCTTACCGTATTTTTGTGAAAAATCAGATGGTCATAGCCGTTATTTAGTCCATTATTATTTTTATTCTTTCCTATATATGAAAAATGAGAAGGAAATTTGAACCATTGAAGACTGATATTGAAACCAAAACACTAATCAAAACCGACGTCTGGAACCTTTGGTGGTTTTCATTCTGTTGCGCTTTATAAAGTCACATTGCCAAGTATCATGAGTGGAAATGTGCTACTTGATTCCATGTAAAACAAGTTCTGTTTGGGACAAAAATATTAGCAAACTTGGGCATTGTGTAATTTCATGTATATGTAAATAGTTTGCCTGGTTTAAGCAACAAACTAGAGCCTTGGAGATCATGACATGATGAGAATGTATTGGGGTTATATCCTGTTTGTATAGACTCTGAGCAGAATCTTAACAGGTACCTGGGTTGTTAAATACTTAAATTGTACATGGGAATCATGGAAATATCACCAACGACATCTTGCAACCACTAATTCGGTTAAAGTAGTTTTTTCAAAAGTCTGAATATGTTGATCTGGACTGTAGACGAATATACAAGTGTGTAGAATTAGTTCTGCCACATGTCAGAAGCAGAGTTCGCAGTATCGGCCGATACTGATCCGATTCGGCCGATACCGATACGGTTTGGCATGTCCCGATCCGATACCGACCGATACCCGATACTGACCGATATCGACATTGGAAGTCTCTTTTCCGGTCAATTTGGTAAAAAAAATTGAACGAAAAAGACCAATCAACAATGGTGTAAAAGCATAGAAAGGTTATAAAAGCATGTAAAAGAAGAAAACTTATCTATCGTATGTAATCAATCGGTAAGGGTGACTACTACTTCATTTAATTTCAAAACTACTAAGAAACAACACTGAAATGTTAAAATTATGCCTAAATGTATAAAATATATTTTCTAAAATGTTAATAATTTATTGATAATTATTTGTTTTCGGATACCAAAAAAATCTGATACTCCGATCCGAAACCTCCGATACTGCCGACCCGATACTCATACGAATGGTCCGATACCGATACTTTGAACCTTCAGAAGTATCTCTCGTCAAACTTTACCTATGATACATATATTATAGAATGAGCAATTTCAGTTTCCCCATTATGTATGATCGACAAGGCGAGTAAGTCTATTGTCACAAGGGAGAATACAAACCCTTAGAGTTGGTCTGAAAGAGATTTAGAGTCTGATTAGTAACCAAATCACTCAATTACTCTTTTACTGTGATGGAATGGATAGATAGCAACCAAGTTCTCTCTTAATTGGGTAAACACTTGACACATCATAGCAAGATTTGTTTAGGGTACAAAAACGCAGGGAATTAGGGAGAAGGAAAATTAAGACAAAATAAAAAGGGATTGGGATCCATCCCCGTCCTTTCTAGTGTTTCTATCATCTCCATCCTTTCTACTGTTTTAGTGGTGTTTTTCACTAACCAAGTACTATCTGCTCAGAATAAGCTTCTCCTGAGTTTTACTTTGGGAAAATACTTATTTGAGTTCTAATTGCATTACTGGAATGCCATTGTGTTATGCTGTACAAGTAATATAATGAATTCATCTTATCAGGCTTGTCCCTCTCAACTTATAGTTGCTCAGCTTTAGATGCTATTGACATTTTTGCAATCGATTTTTCGTTCAGTGTCTTTCCCTAACTGTCTTAATGAATGACTATGTAGTACATATATCACATAGTTATTTTATCTTAAAGATTGAAAACAGCTTCTCAAGAAAGTTCTTATTTGTTTCCTATGTCTATCTTTGGTTTTCAGGCTGCAGGGAATGTAGCATTTCAAGCAGCAAGACATTCAGAGGCCGTGGAATGTTATACTGCTGCCTTAGGGTGTAATGCAGAATCACGTCCTTTTGCAGCAGTATGTTTTTGCAATCGTGCAGCAGCATATCAAGCTCTAGGTCAAATTGTAGATGCCATTGCAGATTGCAGTCTTGCAATTGCCCTTGATGCTAGCTATCCAAAGGTTGTTTGTAATTTGATGCTACTTATGAAATAGAACCTTAGGTTACAATAGTTGTTCTATATGAATTGAACACCATGTTTTTGGGTTTCACTCCATTCATCTATTGTTTTGTTAATAACTAGATAGTTTGTGTTTAGAAAAAGCAGTGCCCTAATATATTCAACAAGATAACAGTGTTGATTCTTTATACGACCTTTTTCCATTAGTTTTGTCAGTGTTTTAAAAACTGGACCGGCCTGCCCGGTTCAACCGGTTGACCTGTGAACCGGTAGCTTTTCCGGGCCGGGTCAGTGATGACTCACTGTTTTTTCAAAAACCGGTTGTAAATGAATATTTTTAAAAATCAGTGTCCATAAGGGAATGAAACTGGGCCACGTAGGTTAACCCAGTGGTTGAACCAATTGGTTGAACCGGTTTGATCGGACCCAGTGCCTTGTCCGGGTCGATCTCCGGTCCGGTTTTTAAAACACTTTTGTGAGGCACCCACATTTCTTCTGAGCTTTTTCTTCTATCCACTAAGTGCTAAGTAGGTGTGTACTTGCACGTTGTTTCTTCTTGCTATCATTTAATCCTCCTGGAAATTGTCTTCAGTCAATGTGTAGGTTATATTGATTAGGCTTTAATAATAAGGATTTGATTTCTTGTAAACTGAGAAAGAGCAGATAATATGCAAGAGTGTAACTCTGTTGTTGTTGAAAGTAATAGCCAAAAACTATAAGCATCTCTTAATTCGGTTTCATTTGCTCATGTCATGGTTCATAGAAGGCACTTTTTCTCTATTCAGTTGTGGATATTGTTAACAATTTCTAAGTGTTTTTTTTATCCTTGTAGGCAATTTCTAGAAGGGCCACTTTACATGAGATGATTAGAGATTATGGGCAGGCAACTAATGATCTACATCGATTAATATCTGTTCTTGAAAAGCGATTGGAAGAGAAAGATAATCGGAATGGAGCATCAGGGGGATCCATTGGATACAACAGTGATCTGAGAAAAGCCCAGATGCGGCTTGCCAGAATGGAAGAGGAGGCTAGAAAAGGAAGGTCGTTGGACATGTATATGATATTGTAAGTTAAGATGAACTTCAGCTTGCACAATATTTTGTTCTCAAGTTAATATTTGTTGTTGAATGTTCTCCATTAGTCCCAAGACAAGTAGAATGCTGTTGTAAGTCCACCTCATGGTACTTTGACCTTGAAGAACCCGCTAGGTGGAGGAAAGATGCTTGGATCCCCCACAAAGTACCCATAAAGAAACACAGCTCACATACTAACTAAAATACCTAATCGGGACTTAATGGTTTGCATGTTAGCTTTGCTTTCTTACACTTGAATTCTGAGTGGGGGTTGTTTTCTGAGATTTTCTGGGTGTCTCCAAGGCATTTTTCTAGTCCGATAGTCTAGTTGCTATGCCTTTAGACTGATATACATCATTTACTTACTGGTCAACTGGATAGATTTGCTCTCCAAACTTGCGCTCGTCTGGTAACTGCAACATTTTGTTTGCTTATGTCATTTGTTTGTAAGTTATGTTTTACTGCATATTTCCCGATGTCATATGTTCACGTAATCTATAATCCATATCCATGAATGTGAGGATTGCTTTTGTAGTTAACCTGGTTATTTGAGTTTGGATATATAAATGCATTTCAATATGTGTTCATTTTCATGAATTCGATAGCATTTCGGAGGCCCATATTAACATAAAATTTATTAGTGGACCGATATGTTATATCTAAAGCAGTTACTTGACTGCTTTACTAGTGATAGTGGATCTTGTGTTAGATGTTAATGTAATGATGTTCTATTTCCAATTGAACTTGTTTTGATGGGCCTTGCTCTTGTTCAAACTCAATTTAATAAGGCATTACACTAGCCATCTTAAGTTTCCTTTTTTTTTTTTTTTTTTCCTTCTGCAGGTAACTTTGCAGTTTATGTAACATGTCTTGTCTTTCTTTATGCAGGGGAATTGAACCTTCAAGCTCAGCAGCAGATGTAAAGAAGGCTTATCGCAAAGCTGCATTGCGACATCATCCAGACAAGGTATGCAATTCTAACTTTATTTGTTAATAAATTTCCATATTTCACTTTTCCTGATGAGTATGTATGCAGGCTGGTCAGTTTTTAGTCAGGAATGAGAATGTTGATGATGGACTCTGGAGGGAAGTGGCTAATGAGGTGCATACAGATGCTGATCGACTGTTCAAAATTATTGGGGAGTCATATACCACACTTTCAGACCCTACCAAGGTACGTAGATTCTGGATTATATGTTCCATTATTATAGCATTTTAAGGTTAGTATCGGTTTTGGCTCTAGAAAGAGAATTAGAAAAAACAAGTACAAAAGACTAATGAAATTAAGCTAGTAGAAAGAAGGGCATATTATTGTAGCTGGATTTTGTCTTTAGTCAAACAGTACATACAACATTTCTTCTAGCTGCAGTCAGATTCGTAAGAAAAATGTAAGATGAAACTGAGGATTGGAGGTATTCCTGGATAGACAAAAATGAAAGGCATGGAATGACCATTTTGTACGTTTGAAAAGTCTACTTAGAAAATATTATTGTCTTATTTGTAGATAAAATAAAATTATAAGCGTCAGAATCCTAATTTCTTGTTGTATTTGTGCTTCAGCCTACTAAATGGATCTAGAAGTATTTCTATAATATGAAATAAACTGCTGGAGTGAACATACCCTAGTGTCCTTTGAGTTAGCTTGTGGTGCATCATCTCCATCCTTTGCTTTTATAACCTCTCCAAACTGGTATACCCTAATTTAGCTACTTTGTTAATTATTATCCTTCATTTGTTCAAACATTATATGCAATTGAAAGTGAGGGACAGCCGTGCATTGTGTTATAGTCAGGTGAGAAATGGAAGGTACGAAAATGATAATTTTAGAGGTTTCTAAACTTGAAATTCTATTTGACAAATATTTTTTTTATTGTTTGGATAGACTACAGTTCTTGCTATGAAATTTCATGATTTCAGTTTCTTGCACTATTGATTCTTCAACCTACTAAATGTGTCAATTAGAATATTCAATGCATGTGAATAAAGTTTTAGAGTAAACATATCATAAGACATTTGAGTCTATTGTAATTTGGCATTTTGCTGATCTTCGTTTTAAGGTGCTATGCAAAATCATAAGGTGAAGAATTCGGGTTCAGTTTTGTTTTCTGGATGCAGGTTCTGGCAGTTCAGATGTACTTGCATTTTTTTCTTTCAATAATGGAGACTATTATTTCCTGAAAATATCATCCCTATTTATTACTAATATTTTTTTGCAGAAAATAGAAAATTTTAAAATAAATATTTTGACCTTTTTCTTTTCTTTGGGTTATGTTTTTATTGCACCCTTACAGCTACTTTATTCTAAGTTATTTTAATCATAATGTTGGGAAGCGTTTGTTGGCCCTAATGGCTAGAGTAGAATCTTGGACCCTATATTACAAAAAACTGTTAGAGTTTCGATACGGTTTTTAGGACTAAAGACAAGTTTCTCTCAAGCAATTGATATAATTTCTGATAATTGTATTTACTTTTAAGTTGAAACTTGGATAATTGTTAACACACTTGAAAGCATATATATATTTTTTCCAATCTTTCTATTGTCCCCTAGCTACCCCATACCATCAGAAATAGGCAAATTGTCTTTGATTGTTGATATAACAGTGCTAGTCTGCTATAGAAATTTTGCTTACTACTGGTTGAACGCTTCCAACTTCAGTGACTATATATAGCCAATCCCATTACCAGGGGAAGGCTTAAAGTGCTAGTTTATCACACGTATATTGTTAGGCCACATTTATTTGTACATCTTCTATCTGCTAGCTTCATTTTCATGTATTTACAATTTACCTCTTTCCAGCGTCTACAATATGATGCTGAAGAGGAGATGAGAACTAACCTGAAGAAAGGTTATACTGGGCCTAGTACGCCTAGGGCCCCAGCAGATAGTTACAGTAGCTATTATGAGAGAAACACCAGCAGACGTCAGTGGCGGGCATATGGAAGCTCATCATATCAGTGGTGAGAAATTTTAATAGCTGAACTGATGGTATCTACCTAGGTGAGTCGTGGGATTTTGAAGCCTCCCTTCTGGGATACTCTGAGCTCGGGTGTGATGATATCCTCCTGGAAGTTTTGACTTCCACTCTAGATGCTCGGAGAGCTGGTGGATGAGCACAAGAACCATTGAAAAGTATAAAGAGAAGCTGGCAAACCACCAATTGGAGAAGTTCAGTGAGTTCCGAGTGCACAACTGATAATGGTAGCTTCTGCTTCTCTGTAAATACAGACCTCGGAGAGAGTTCCTATGCCATTTATGCTCTTTTTGGGAACCTGGTCGTGCGAAGATGACCAGTTGGTTTTTCTACTTACCACAGAAGAAAAAAAAAGTGTGGACAGAAAGGATATGATCTTATATCAATGCTGTTCCTCCCTTGATTGAGTTTTGTATTTGATTGTTTCAAGGTTGAAGATGACCAGTTGGCTTTTGGTTTTTTTTTTTTTTTTTTTCCTTTCCCGCATCTGATCGGAGATGGCTGATCTGTTCATTGGCATTCTAGTTTGTAAAATGATTAAAAAATGGTTTATTAGATGCTACATGTTCTTGAGTTATCATTTATCCCCAGTTTATTGACTTTGATGTTGCTGTGATTCATTTCCTTCGAGATGACATAATGGCATGGTAATCAAAATCCTCCAGCGCAAAGGGATCTTTTCAGTTGAAACTTGGAACAAGTGAAGGTATTTCATCTGACATCAGCTTAAAAGCAATTACATTGTTCTTTCCATTTTGAGACTTTGCTGGTGGTTCCTTATGTCTATAACATGATTAGCTCAGCCGAAGGGTTCTAAGTCGAATCTGAACTGATGGACATTACAGAAACTCTGAATGAACAGACGCGTAAACGATGACAAGTGTTGTTCCTTCATTGGTCGGTTCGTTTTCCGTCAAACGCTAGCACCCCCGCTAACATCTCACATAGATCCAATGAGAGGTTGATACGTGGCATGTGGTGGTTTACCAGTTTGTTTCTCCCGTTGGTCTGTGTAGAAGCACTGATTATGGCAAGCGGAGCTCTAGCCAGCTTGTCTACTACGGCTTACGCCTATACAAATCTGGATTATGTTTGGTCCATTGAATATCACCTGTCAACTAGAGGAATATGCACATCCTTCGCTCACCTGGTGGAGCAAGGATCAAATGACAGTGGGGTTAGTTCCTCATCTGAATCAGGAAATAGCTTGATGGTCCATGCAGCTATCGAACTTATATTGCTGAATCTCTCCGATCAAGGCGTTTTGCTCTCTTCCTTGGCTACTCTCTACTATGATAATAAGTCTGCAATTTATATAATTGAGAATCCCATCTTCCATCCGTGCACTAAGCATGTTGGGATGGACAATAGTTTCATTGGGAATAAGGTCAAGCTTTTCGAGGTCCAACTTTTGCTCCACTTTTTTTTTTTTTTTTTTCTCAGTTGACAGATATCCTAACTTATGCGTTAGCAAGACGACTTTATCTTCAATTTCGTCCCAATCAAGACTTGTTTGATACTTAGGCTCTAGTCAGTTCCGGACTTTAGATTTTGAGACCCTGAGACAAATTCTAAAAATGGTGTCCTCAAAGGCTAATGTTCATAGAGATTTTTTTTCATGGACGATGATACCATAATATTATCAACATAAAACTTAGAAAATAAAATAAGAAATTAAATACAATATAATAGCCAAAATAATGTCATACTAAAATTCTAATGAAACTCCAAACCAATAAAATTAATATACTAGGCAAATAAATAAATAAAAAACTAACAATGTTTGGGGGTAGTTGATATATAATAATCAAAAGAAAAAAATAAAAAATTGTAACTTATTCTCTTGTTCAGTTACCTCCCTGAGGACTAAGAAATACACACACAAAAGATATTGACAACAACGAAAGGATAGAGGAGATTGAGACAGGTCACGGAATGGTAGAGGAGATTGAGAACGTCAAGAAAATGATATTGACAACGACTGCACCAATTTTTTCTTTATTCTGATTAACCGACTTGCCTCTTGGTATTCTAGTATATGACATTTAGACGGGGCCGACCCTGGATTTTGTTAGACTTTATCTTGAATTTGATATTTTAACTCTGGATTTCAAAACGGTTCCTTCTTTAAACAGATAAGCAGAACCGATTTTATCGTTATTTCTTTCTTGTTATTATTCTTGTATTAAATAATAATGATAATAAAACTGTCTTGATTTCGTCAATCATTTACTTGCAATCTTGGTAGGAATCTAAATGTTAGTCTTAACGTAGAATTAAATTTTTTATATTGGGACATGAGAATATATATATATATATATATATATATATATATATATATATATATATATATATATATATATATATATATATATATATATATATATATATGAATATATATAGCAGACACTTTGCTTAACACGTATGCATGCTACACTTGATTTTTCACCTACCTGAATACCTATTAATATGTTGTTGATGTTAAATTTTCAAAACCCCAATATTTCTGATTCTCTGTTTTTCCTAGCTTAACCCGTAATTTAAATATAAAATTTCATGATAATAGTTTTATTTATACCACTGCACATGTATGTTATACATAGGGTGTTAATTCAAAAAAAAATTTGGTTGAATTTTGTGTTAAATTTGAAAAATCTGAGACTGTGTGCATATTAACCCTTAATACTGAATTCCAAATGTTTAGTTTAAATTACTGTTTTATTTTCTTTAATTAATATTTAAAGCTGTGTACATTGTTGTATGTAGGGATATAATGTTAGGTTTCATATTCTTACATGTTAGTTTGTGATAAATATTGAGTTGGTTTTAATGTTCAAATTTCTCCAAAATCTTGAAAACTAGTTACATGTTAACATTTTTACATTGATTTCCATGTTTAGTTAAATTTCAGATTATACATGTAATATCGAACTGTATGCGTAGATAAATGTATTGGTAATATGTTAGGGTTTTATTTCTATCATGTTAGGATGTATTGGGAGCATTGAAATTAGTCGTGATGTTTCAAACCCCTAAATTTTGAAATTGCATTATGTTAATATTGCACTGGTTTAAATGTTAGCTTGTTTTCAGATTTTATATGTAAACGTTGAACGAAAACTGGGTTTAACCTTTCAATACTAAACTATAACCCTGTACAAGGACACACACACACCCCCTAACTTAGTATACACTGTCATGTAACCTAACCCTTTCCCTCTATGTTATGATTATATACCTAGATAGATATATGTAGGGCTTAGGCATACATGTTATAATATATAGATACATAACTAATTCTCTACCTCTTTATATATATACATGTATATGGTTAGCCATGCATGTTATGAGTAAATGAGTTGTGTATTGTAGATTGCTTAACCAATATGCTATGATTAGTGTAACTTGATAGTTACTGTTTGAAATCCAAATCCTCCTATACACTCTCACGTATATTCACATACACACATGAACCACATAACATTACATAATGCTAACTTTTCCTCTCTGACGCTCTCTCTATATATATATTGTGATTGGATTTCAATGCAAGTGACTTTCAATTCTTTAACTTTTGAATTTGATTTTTCTGTACCATTTTAGATGATTGGTAGTTACCCTTCTTTTTTTTTTTCATATAGGATGGCAGACTGCCTTACAGTTTTGATGATTGTTATTTCTGTAACTTTTCTATTTAGCACCCTGGATTTCTTGTGTGTTTTGAGACCCTATGACCGTTTTAGTATTAGCACGACTAGTATACCTAGATGAGACTTTCACTACCACCGTATGTGTCACGTCCCAGAACCAGAATACTGGAGAGCGGGAGAATGACTCAGCCAGCTACGTATTACGGGTAGATGAATACCGTATAATACGATCAATGCTGTCTAAAAGACGAGGGGGTACATACTACATAAAAGTCTTACTATGGTCATTTCACATCTATTGTCTCAATCATTCAAATAAGAAACAGAAATAGAGAACATGTAAGATAAAGCAGTAAGGCGTCTCAAACGCTCAGTCAAAATGTTCTTGATATCTGGCTTTACAAAGCATAGCCAGATGATGTAGCAAAGTGTACACAATTGTTATCAGCTGCAGTCTGACTTAATTACAATTATGTAAAAGTAAGTACAAGACAATCCGACTAACATGTCGGTGCCAAACGGCAAGGTATTAAGTAAATAACAAAACGAGTGAGGAGGTAAGGAACCCACTCGAGTCCTCCTGCGATCATCCCTCTAGTATTAACCATCTTGGAGGTAGAGGTAAGCTGAGTCCTCGGGAACCGGCTCTAAATCTGGCCATGCAAAACTAGAGAGGTTAGACCTCTAATAGCAAGTACCACAAGGAAGCACGATATGAGAAATTAAAACCAGTAATAAGAGAATATGATAAGTAGATCTCTGCTTGCCACTGAGATTCACATAACATCACGACACTTCGAACCAACCTCCCAACCAAACAAGGACAGAAGTTGGCCCGTCATGCCCTGACATTCTGATCATCTCAGTTAGGTAACAAAGTAGGTACAGTACACAAACAAATCAATTTAAACGGCCATGCAACTACTACGGCTTGCTACTGTGAGTTCCAAGTTATCCTGGAATTATGCAATAAATGATTCCTCAGTTCTTACTATGTGCAAGCAAGGCTAGTTTATCCAGTCAATCAATTGCGCCAATCATGAATTAGACGAGTCCCAGCGGGACGCCCGTCAACAATATACAATATACAATAGATAATATAACCAGATACCGCTCCCTGCCCGTGTGGCAGATTTACAGTATCTGTGGGGACCAACCGGCCTGTCGGGCGCTACTAGTCCCAAGAGGGCTGCCATGTAAGAACTCGGGAATCCATTCTCTCCATGCAATCATTATTTTATTTAACTTAATAGTCTCTATGTTGAGTGAAATCCCATGCCGTGGATCATGGTCATTCAAATGAGTACTTCCGTACAAGTACGATATGCCCAACTCTACAACGATACCCGTGCGGTTAGGTTGTAGGTTTTACATAGCGTAATGCAACAATCAAAACTAACCACGGAATAATCCTGCCTTGACCATCAAGTACACATGCTACTTTTGTAGAAAAATAAATAAATAAATTGAAGCCTGCATGTGTGCCTGTATGTCAATATCCGGGATCGGCCAATCGATTATAATAGTTCATAGTTAATATGAACGTGTCTCATTCATTCAATTCAATAAGACGACTAGCCAGTCCCTTAGTTCCAACTAGGAACGCATGATCAATTATTAGTCAAGTAACAGTGGGGGTCAATTCATGACAAGGCATAAAGGTCAAATTAGTATTAAGCATGGTCGAGTCCATAACTAGTATAAAATAGTTGGTAACATATTCTTGAAGCCAATGAAAAGATCTACAAATTCATGTTGGGAGTTGGAAGAAATTCTAGCCACAATTCAGTCAAAATAGAACATATGATAGTCAGAAACAACCAAAATAGGCATATGCGGCCTATCCTACGACATGATATGCGCCTACTGCGACATGCGCCTCATGCGGCTCAACTGCGACATGATATGCGCCTACCGCGACATGCGTCTCATGCGGCTCAACTGCGACATGATATGCGCCTACTGCGACATGCGTCTCATGCGGCTCATGCGCGACATCATCATGCGCCTACTGCGACATGCGCCTTAATGCGGCTCTTGCGCGACATGATATGCGGCTACTGCGACATGTGCCTTAATGCGGCTCATGCGCGACATGATATGCGGCTACTGCGACATGCGCCTTAATGCGGCTCATGCGCGACATAATATGCGGCTACTGTGACATGCGCCTTAATGCGGCTCATGCGCCTACTGCGACATCATATGCGCCTACTGCGACATGCGCCTTAATGCGGCTCATGCGCGACATGATATGCGGCTACTGCGACATGCGCCTTAATGCGGCTCATGCGCGACATGATATGCGGCTACTGCGACATGCGCCTCATGCGACATGCGCCTACTGCGACATCATATGCGCCTACTGCGACATATGCCTCCTGCTGCAGATGAATATAGAACGAATAAAATGCTTCTTCCATAACTTCCACAAAACAAATCGAAATCTAACTTTTCAAAAGCCAAACTTTAGTAGAATTAAATTCTCTACAACATGGAACCACTTATTTTTGAAAACAACAATGTTTGATAGATCAAAACCCTAAATTCGTATGAAAACCAAAACTATGAAAACTAAACTTAAAAATTAGATCTACACCCAACCATCCATGGAAATCAAGAAATTTAAGACCTAAACTTGTAGAGGAAGAGAAGATGAACAACATAGACTAAAAATAAATGGGGATGCATGAAATCCCTCATGGTGTGCAAGATGTACTTGCCTCTCCAAATGGGTTAGGATTTGGTGGAGGAGTAAATGTGAATGAATGAAGAGAGAGAATGGAAGAAGAAGTTTTATATCAAGGTCAAGTGGATCTCCACCATTCATTCTCTCCACCAAATCCAAGCCATCTATTTCTTTCCATGTTGAACCAAACCACACCAAGTTGGTTTACCATGAACCGGAATGAACCAAGAGCCAAGAAAAAGCAAAAAATAAAATATAGGAAAATTAATAAGCGCAAAATTGAAGAATTTAAATACAGAACAAATACATGATAAATATTGAATAAATACATTCAAGAAGTACACGTATAAAAATACTTATTCTGGGAACGGGGAGTGACATCTCTACCCTCCTTAGAAAAATTTCGTCCTCGGAATTTCAGATCCAAGCATGACAGAAATGTCAGAGCTAGACTAATCTAAGCACAAGTAATTGAGTAAACAATCATTCTACAATACCAAATAGCAAGTAATATATCTATGTTTAACAATCTACGACATCAAGCAATTTTACTCATAAGGTGACAAGCATGAGGAGTTAAGACAATCAAGGTATATAGAGAGAGATATACCTTGTGAGTCAAACAGATGCGGATACCGTGATCGGATATCATCCTCACGTTCCCACGTTGACTCTCCTAATGAGTGATGACCCCAAGCAACCCGGACAAGGCTAATTGTTCGGTTCTTGAGTATTCTCTCTCTTCGGTCCAAAATGGACACAGGCTGTTCCTCGTAAGACAGGTTGGTACCAACAACCAGCTCGGAATGATCAAGGATATGGCTTGGGTCCGATACATACCTTTGCAACTGAGATACATGAAATACGTCATGCACCTCTCGTAACGAAGGTGGAAGGGACAGGCGATAAGCAACATCGCCTACCCTATCAAGAATAACAAAGGGTCCCACGTATCGCCGACTCAACTTCCTGCGAACGCCAAATCTAATGACCCCACGGGTAGGTGAGATCCGCAAGAACACTTGGTCCCCAACAGAAAACTCTAGCGGCCTACGATGCCGGTCCACCCAATGACGATGCCGATCCTGCGTAACTCGAAGTCGCTCTCTAATTCCCTTAACCAATTCAACTGTCTGAACAATCATTTCCGGGCCTAACATCTTCCTCTCCCCGATATCATCCCAAGCTAGTGGCGACCTACACTTCTTACCATATAGTGATTCAAATGGTGCCATCTGGATACTGGCTTGATAACTGTTGTTATAGGAAAACTCAACTAAGTGCAGGTGGCTCTCCCAAGATCCTCCAAAATCTAGGGTGCAAGCTCACAACATATCTTCTAGGGTCTGAATTGTTCTTTCTGATTGCCCGTCCGTCTGGGGATGGTAAGCCGTGCTAAATCTTAACTTGGTACCCAGACTATGATGTAAGCTCTTCCAAAAATGTGATGTAAAATGGATATCTCGGTCTGACACAATGCTGACGGGGACTCCATGCTGCCTGACTATCTGCTGCATATACAACTCTGCCAACTTTTCTGTAGATTGCCCTACTCTGAAAGGAAGAAAGTGTGCCACCTTTGTAAGCCGATCTACTATCACCCAAATAGCATCTTTACCACTTGGTGGTCTCGGTAAACCGGTCACAAAGTCCATTGTGATGTGTTCCCACTTCCATTCCGGGATAGGAAGCGGTTGCAATAACCCAGCTGGCCTCTGCTGTTCTGCCTTCACTTGCTGACATACCAAGCAACGGAAAACAAATCTAGCTATCTTCCTCTTCATCCCGTTCCACCAGAAGTGCTGCTTGATATCTTGGTACATCTTGGTCCCCCCAGGGTGTATAGAATATTGAGAACTGTGAGCTTCTGTCATAACCTCCTGTCTGATATCTCCACTAGGCACGTTGTCAACATAAATGCGCCGCCTCTCCTGCTAAGAGCGTCTGCTACCACATTAGCCTTGCCTGGATGATACTGAAGCTCCACATCATAATCCTTAATCAACTCCAACCATCTTCTCTGTCTCATGTTCAGCTCCTTCTGAGTAAAGATGTACCTCAGACTTTTATGGTCTGTGTACATGTCCACTCGGTCACCATATAGGTAATGCCTCCATAGCTTCAAAGCAAATACTACTGCCGCCAACTCCAAGTCATGAGTTGGGTAATTCTTCTCGCGGTCTCGAAGCTGCCTAGATGCATATGCTATCACCTTCCCATGTTGTATTAGGACGCACCCAAGTCCCTTTCCTGACGCATCACAATATACTGTAAAACCTTCGGGTCCAACTGACAATGTAAGAATAGACGCTGATATCAACTTTTGCTTCAGATTCTCAAATGATGCGTGGTATTCTACCGACCAGACAAATGGTACATCCTTCCGTGTCAAGCGGGTCATAGGTGCTGAAAGCCTTGCAAAGTCTGATACGAACCTTCTGTAATATCCTGCCAATCCCAAGAAACTCTGCACATCAGCTACGGTCTTGGGTACTGGCCAATTCTCTACTGCTTCTACCTTCTTGGGATCCACTGCTACTCCAGCTCCTGATATGATATGACCCAAAAATGAAATATGATCCGACCAAAACTCACACTTGCTGAGTTTGGCATACAATTGGTTCTCTCTCAGAACCTGTAACACTTTCCTGAGGTGGTCTTCATGCTCCTCTTCACTGGCATAGTATACAAGAATGTCGTCCAGAAACACCACGACAAACTGATCTAAGTACGGCATAAAGATGTGGTTCATCAAATCCATGAAGATTGCTGGAGCATTGGTCAAACCAAACGACATTACTAAGAATTCATAATGCCCATACTTTGACCTGAATGTTGTCTTGGGAATGTCCTCCTTCCGAACCCTCACTTGATGATACCCTGAACGAAGATCTATCTTGGAGAAAACTCTAGCTTTGCTCAACTGATGAAATAAGTCGTCGATCCTGGGTAGTGGGTACTTGTTCTTTACTGTCGCCGCGTTAAGCTTCCTGTAATCAATGGACAATCTGGATGACCCATCCTTCTTTCCCACAAGTACCACTGGTGCTGCCCACGGTGATACGCTAGCTTGGATGAACTTCTTCTCCTTCAGTTTCTCTATGTGCTGATATACCTTGGCCTGCTCTGAATCTGCCATTCTGTAAACTCGATCTGATATTGGTTTAGTTCCTGGTGCCAATTCTATACTGAACTCAATATCTCTAATCGATGGTAGCCTTGGAAGTTCTTCAGGAAATACGTCTAGAAATTCTTCAACTACCTTCGGAACTTGAACTTCTTCTATTGCCGTCACTACTCCCTGCTCTTGTTGAGTTGCCTCTGATCTGACTAAGGTAAATCTCTTCATGCCTGGAATATCAAAAGATACACTCCCTCTACGACAATCTATTATCGCATGACTGTCTTTCAGCCAGTCCATGCCTAAGATAACGTCAAAATTTCCAACAGGAAATTCTATCAACCGGGCGGGTAAGGAATGCCCGCAAACTACAATGCTACACGCTAGAATAACTCTACTAACTCCTACGAGCCCATTTCCAGTGAGTATATTCAACCTCCCTGGCAATGCCTCGAACTCCATTCCTAGCCGTGTCGCAAATTGTGCAGATATAAATGAGTGTGATGCTCCTGAATCAAATAATGCTACTGCGGGATATGAGGCGACGAGAATATTACCTGCCACAACATCTCCCGATACTAATGCCTCCTCTAAGGACAGAGTGAATGCCTGCCCTCGACCTCCTTGTTGGTTCCCATGTTGCGGCCTAGCCTGGTGCTGCTGGCCCCTGCCTTGATGATGCTGGGGTGGTCTATGCTGGTGTTGCTGTATCGGCTGTCCCTGCTGTCGAAACATCTGAGCCTGTGGCATTAACGGACGCTGGGCCAATGGTCTCACTGCCACTGCGGGTCCTCGATACTGTCCTGTCCCTGGTGCTGGCAGAGCAGGAAACTGCTGCACTGGTCCTCCTGACCTCGAATTCATGGGATATGTGGTAACCCGATGATCTGGATTTCCACATATCAAACACAGTCCGTTCAATGCCCGACACACATCTCTAGTGTGCCCTATCTTCCCATAATAAGTGCAGCCCGCTGGGGGTTGCTGATTCTTCTTCTGTTGTTGCTGCTGCCTGGGTGGTGGTGCTGGCCCTCGTATTGCCACATCGTGAATGCGAATGCCAAGGGATGGTGCTGTTGTTCGGGGCGTTGCTCTCCCTCCTCCTTCAATCTGACTGTAAGATCTCTTCTGACCTCCAGTCCTTGCTGTGATCCTCTGAATGGTGATCTCATGCCTTCGGGTTGCCGTCAATACCTCATCAAAAGTCTGGTAATTGTGCCCCTCTATCAATTGCAAGAGCTCAAGGTGAAACCCTTGCTGGAACCTCATAGCCCTCTGGCTCTTTGTTGCTACCATCTCTGGGGCAAACCTGCTCAATCTGCAGAACTCTGCTGCATAGGCATCTACCGTCTTGCCGGCCTGCTTGAGGTTGATAAACTTCTGTTGTAGCTCAAACTGTGCCACAACTCCATAGTACTTCGTCTTGAACCTTGCTATAAAGTCGTCCCAAGCAACACGACGTCTGATGCCCACTTCCTCTGATTTCCACCAATCACGTACGAGATCCTGAAGCAACAACTTTACTTGATCTACACGTTCTTCTGCCAGCACCTTAGCTGCTGTCAGAATAGCCTCAATATCCTTAAGCCATGCATCTGCTGAGATGGCATCCTCCGTTCCTTCGAAACGGTGGGGGTTGTACTTGCAAAACCTGGCTAATGCTCCTGAATCTGGCCTTGCCCCTCTTTCCAAAGCTGTCTGCAACCCTTGATTGAGTAATACGTTCTGCTCCTGTAACTGAGCGTGCATGCGCTGCTGGGCTAACATCTGATGTTGCTGAGTAGCCATCATCCCTCTTATGATCTCCAGAAGAGCCGGTGTGTCCATTTCTGCAGGGGTAGGTAGAACTGTTGGTTGTGGTGGAACCTCTGGATACTGCGATCCAGCTGCTGCTTCCACTATTACTTCTTCTTGGATAGTCTCTTGAGTTAGTACCGGCCCTTGTTGCTGACCAACATGGTCATGTTGCCCATGTTGCCCTTGTTGTTGTTGTCCAGTCCTGGCAGATGCGGACGAAGTGCCCCTAAGAAAAGGGACAAAAGAATAATCAACGATCGGACATGAAGGATCAATGAAGTCAAAGAATGTCGGAATGTCAAGTTGGAGTCGAGAGTAACGAATTATGAGATCAAGGGGGAACATGTGTGATTGAGACATCCTATAAATTAAAATATCCCACAAGTCTGAAATCAGATCTGCATGGGCCACCACTAAAACCTTGTCACGCCCCAGAACCAGAATACTGGAGAGCGGAGGAATGACTCAGCCAGCTACGTATTACGGGTAGATGAATACCGTATAATACGATCAATGCTGTCTAAAAGACGAGGGGGTGCATACTACATGAAAGTCTTACTATGGTCATTTCACATCTATTGTCTCAATCATTCAAATAAGAAACAGAAATAGAGAACATGTAAGATAAAGCAGTAAGGCGTCCCAAACGCTCAGTCAAAATGTTCTTGATATCTGGCTTTACAAAGTATAGCCAGATGATGTAGCAAAGTGTACACAATTGTTATCAGCTGCAGTCTGACTTAATTACAATTATGTAAAAGTAAGTACAAGACAATCCGACTAACATGTCGGTGCCAAACGGCAAGGTATTAAGTAAATAACAAAACGAGTAAGGAGGTAAGGAACCCACTCGAGTCCTCCTGCGATCATCCCTCTAGTATTGACCATCTTGGAGGTAGAGGTAAGCTGAGTCCTCGGGAACTGGCTCTAAATCTGGCCATGCAAAACCAGAGAGGTTAGACCTCTAATAGCAAGTACCACAAGGAAGCACGATATGAGAAATTAAAACCAGTAATAAGAGAATATGATAAGTCGATCTCTGCTTGCCATTGGGATTCACATAACATCACGACACTTCGAACCAACCTCCCAACCAAACAAGGACAGAAGTTGGCCCATCATGTCCTGACATTCTGATCATCTCAGTTAGGTAACAGAGTAGGTACAGTACACAAACAAATCAATTTAAACGACCATGCAACTACTACGGCTTGCTACTGTGAGTTCCAAGTTATCCTGGAATTATGCAATAAATGATTCCTCAGTTCTTACTATGTGCAAGCAAGGCTAGTTTACCCAGTCAATCAATTGTGCCAATCATGAATTAGACGAGTTCCAGCGGGACGCCCGTCATCAATATACAATATACAATAGATAATATAACCAGATACCGCTCCCTGCCCGTATGGCAGATTTGCAGTATCTGTGGGGACCAACCGGCCTGTCGGGCGCTACTAGTCCCAAGAGGACTGCCATGTAAGAACTCGGGAATCCATTCTCTCCATGCAATCATTATTTTATTTAACTTAATAGTCTCTATGTTGAGTGAAATCTCATACCGTGGATCATGGTCATTCAAATGAGTACTTCCGTACAAGTACGATATGCCCAACTCTACAACGATACCCGTGCGGTTAGGTTGTAGGTTTTACATAGCGTAATGCAACAATCAAAACTAACCACGAAATAATCCTGCCTTGACCATCAAGTACACATGCTACTTTTGTAGAAAAATAAATAAATAAATTGAAGCCTGCATGTGTGCCTGTATGTCAATATCCGGGATCGACCAATCGATTATAATAGTTCATAGTTAATATGAACGTGTCTCATTCATTCAATTCAATAAGACGACTAGCCAGTCTCTTAGTTCCAACTAGAAATGCATGATCAATTATTAGTCAAGTAACAGTGGGGGTCAATTCATGACAAGGCATAAAGGTCAAATTAGTATTAAGCATGGTCGAGTCCATAACTAGTATAAAATAGTTGGTAACATATTCTTGAAGCCAAGGAAAAGATCTACAAATTCATGTTGGGAGTTGGAAGAAATTCTAGCCACAATTCAGTCAAAATAGAACATATGATAGTCAGAAACAACCAAAATAGGCATATGCGGCCTATCCTGCGACATGATATGCGCCTACTGCGACATGCGCCTCATGCGGCGCAACTGCGACATGATATGCGCCTACCGCGACATGCACCTCATGCGGCTCAACTGCGACATGATATGCGCCTACTGCGACATGCGCCTCATGCGGCTCATGCGCGACATCATCATGCGCCTACTGCGACATGCGCCTTAATGCGGCTCATGTGCGACATGATATGCGGCTACTGCGACATGCGCCTTAATGCGGCTCATGCACGACATGATATGCGGCTACTGCGACATGCGCCTTAATGCGGCTCATGCGCCTACTGCGACATCATATGCGCCTACTGCGACATGCGCCTTAATGCGGCTCATGCGCGATATGATATGCGGCTACTGCGACATGCGCCTTAATGCAGCTCATGCGCGACATGATATGCGGCTTCTACGACATGCGCCTCATGCGACATGCGCCTACTGCGACATCATATGCACCTACTGCGACATATGCCTCCTGCTGCAGATGAATATAGAACGAACAAAATGCTTCTTCCATAACTTCCACAAAACAAATCGAAATCTAACTTTTCAAAAGCCAAACTTTAGTAGAATTAAATTCTCTACAACATGGAACCACTTATTTTTGAAAACAACAATGTTTGATAGATCAAAACCCTAAAATTCGTATGAAAACCAAAACTATGAAAAACAAAACTTAAAACTTAGATCTACACCCAACCATCCATGGAAATCAAGAACTTCAAGACCTAAACTTGTAGAGGAAGAGAAGATGAACAACATAGACTAAAAATAAATAGGGATGCATGAAATCCCTCATGGTGTGCAAGATGTACTTGCCTCTCCAAATGGGTTAGGGTTTGGTGGAGGAGTAAATGTGAATGAATGAAGAGAGAGAATGGAAGAAGAAGTTTTATATCAAGGTCAAGTGGATCTCCACCATTCATTCTCTCCACCAAATCCAAGCCATCCATTCCTTTCCATGTTGAACCAAACCACACCAAGTTGGTTTACCATGAACCGGAATGAACCAAGAGCCAAGAAAAAGCAGAAAATAAAATATAGGAAAATTAATAAGCGCAAAATTGAAGAATTTAAATACAGAACAAATACATGATAAATATTGAATAAATACATTCAAGAAGTACACGTATAAAAATACTTATTCTGGGAACGGGGAGTGACATCTCTACCCTCCTTAGAAAAATTCCGTCCTCGGAATTTCAGATCCAAGCAGGACAGAAATGTCAGAGCTAGACTAATCTAAGCACAAGTAATTGAGTAAACAATCATTCTACAATACCAAATAGCAAGTAATATATCTATGTTTAACAATCTACGACATCAAGCAATTTTACTCATAAGGTGACAAGCATGAGGAGTTAAGACAATCAAGGTATATAGAGAGAGATATATCTTGTGAGTCAAACAGATGCGGATACCGTGATCGGATATCATCCTCATGTTCCCATGTTGACTCTCTTAATGGGTGATGACCCCAAGAAACCTGGACAAGGCTAATTGTTCGGTTCTTGAGTATCCTCTCTCTTCGGTCTAAAATAGACACAGGCTGTTTCTCGTAAGACATGTTGGTACCAACAACCAGCTCGGAATGATCAAGGATATGGCTTGGGTCCGATACATACCCCTGATGCACCCTCGCTGGTGGGCCTGGCAACGTGCGCCGCCGTGCGACTGAACGCTGCGTACAGCAGCTCCGGCAGCAGCCGCAATCACCAGCGCGCGCGCTCGCGAACGGCGCTGGCGCCGCCGTCGGCCGCCGTGGCCCCGGCGACCACCCCCCGGGTGCGCCCCACCGTAGGGTGTCCTCCCATGGAGGCCAACGTCCTCCGGGACACGCCGTCGAGGCGATTCGTGCGTTTTGCACGACGCCCCGTCGTGACGCACGCGGGATCGAGTTCGTTTTGGCGCTCCGTCGCAGCGACTTCACGTACGTTTTTTCAGAAATTCGACCGTTGGATCGACGATTTCTTCGCTCCGTCGCAATCTCGGTATATCCACCTTTATCCCTGTCAATTTTCGTCCGTAAATTTTATCGTTTGATACATCAAAACCGGCCACTAAGTTGACCGTTTAAATTGTATTAAATTTGGACAGTTTCGCGGGGCCAACTTCGTCAGCTTGTATCTCCTCCACCGCAGCTCCTTTTGGCGTGCTACCAGTTCCTGTGCGAAGCTGATATAACCCTCTTACTACCCCTCCAGTTTCGTTTCATTGTGAGCTTGTTTTATTGGTTGAATTCGACGCCAAAGTTGGCCGTCCGAATTCGTAATTTCCAACTTGTAAAATTCTATTTTTGAACACGGGACTTCAGATTTCATTTCTGACACCATCATTAGATTTGTGGCGTCGTTCTGGCATGTTTTCATATAAAATTTGTTAGATTTAGAGAACGTGGGCCCGGGCACGCATTTCGGTGCAAAGCGGGTCCCACTTTCTGGGTCAACGGGGCTTTTTGACGCCGGCTCATCGAAATCCAATTCTGGATATACTGTTGAGTTCGTATCGTCATTCTGGACTCGTTGACATATAATTTGCTAGGTCTTGGTGGATATTGGATCTGGCACGCATTTCGGTGCAAGTCGGATATCCATATCCGGGTCAACGGATCATTTTAAGATCGGCTCATCAGAATCCAATTTCGGATATACCGTTGAGTTCGTATCTTCATTCTGGACTCGTTGACATATAGTTTGCTGAGTTTTGAGAACTTTAGCTCCGGCACGCATTTCCGTGCAAACCGGAATTCCAAGTTCTGGTCAACGGGCCAAATTGAGATCGGGTAAACGGAATCCAATTCTGGAGATACCGTTGGGTTCGTATCGACATTCTGGTTTCGTGGACATATAATTTGTTATATTTTATTGACTTAATTTCTTGCACGTTTTTCGGTGCAAAACGGCTCCGACACGGACACCGTTTTGATCCGAAATTACCTTTTTGCCCTTGTATCCAAATTGGACCGATGGATAGGCTATCCTAGCTAATTTGACCATTCTGAACACGTTGGCGATGTTCATTTCATCGTCCGACAATGTTTGTTGATAGTTTCTCTGAGTTTACCCTTTTTATAATTAACTAATAATTAATTCTTATAATGTTCGTATTTCGGGATTAGTACAACGAAACTGAGCTCAGTCAATTCCAGTGATCTTACATCGCTGAAATTGACAAGATGGGCACGTGGATAACTGTAATAAGATTATCAACCTTACCGATAATCTTCTTATCTCGATTTGCGTGACTTAAGTTTCGACGTGCAAATAACGAAGTACACTTTATATTAGACTAGAATTGACCCTGTTTGACCAGAGTTGACCAGTTGACCCAAATTTAACTGTAAGTCAACGCTTGACCTAGTTTGACTAAATTATTGACCGGAGTTGACCTAGAGTTAATTTGACTTAGAAGAACCTAGGATAAAATAGATTGTTTGTGGATTCATTTATTTTAACTTGAACACCTTGTAACATGTGTTGCTTTAAATAGGACTCTGTGGCTTCAGTGGAACCCCCCTATACTTATCAGCTGTTCAGGTTATCGAGACGAGTACATTCTCTGATCATTTCATATCCTGCTTAGAATTATTTTCTGCAGTAGATTACTTTACTTGTACTGTCACGATGGTCACACGGATTGGTACTATATGGATCTTTTCTTGAGATGTTATCCTTATGGAGCATCGGGTACTACATGTTCTGTGCGTTTCACTTACATGGCGTATCACTATACTTCCTGGTTCTTTGATCACTTACGACATATACTCTTATGATCGTAGAGTCTTCCTAGAATCTTACACTGTTGGGTAACCCCCAGAATCACCCATTTATGGGCATCCATGTATCACCCTACGGGGGCTTGTGTATGGAATCATATAACATAACCTGGCTGGATCCTTGTGTACTGATTGGGGGTACGGAGGAGTATAAGTAGACATGTGAATACTATCCAAGTAGTATAGTATCAGAATCTCTTCCATAGTGTAGCATCAGAATCTCCTATGCCATTTACATGTCTATATTGTACTCTGACTCACTAGTCACATGATAGTTCTCTATCTATAGTAGATATTTCTATTACAGTTCTCTCTCTGTTTACATACTGTATTTCTTTCAGTACCTGTATCTTACTTTACTGCATCATTATATTTTCTAACCTGCTATGATCTATTGAGATGTACTGTACTCGCTCCAGTCCTGACTGGACATGTTGATAAATTTTACAGATAGCCTGGAGGTGCCTGCTAGCCTAGAGGAGACACATTAGAGGTTGTTTAGATAGTTGTTTCTTTTGTTTGGAGTTGTAATTACTTTGTGGATTACTGTATTTGGGTTTTGAGATGTATTCTGAGTTTGTATCTTAGACACTTAGACTTCTATCTGTTGTATCTCTTTTCGATTTCATGTTTTATCTATCTTCCTTTATGCTCTACCTTAGATGTGATTGAGTTTATATTCTGCTATATCACCCCCATTCGGGGAGTATAAACTGTTTAGTCTTATACTGTTAGATGCATTGAGACCTAGGACAGCGTTCTACCGCCGACACTGCGACGTAGGCTGGGCGTTGTTACGTTCTCGTGCCCTAACTCTAGGGTGCGGGTCGTGCATATGGACTGGATAAGACAATACCATGTTCATTGGATTGTCGGCTTGGACGAGTTATCTTTAGGCCACCTGGGTAGCCGGAATTTGAGTTCCTTCGTGGAGCAAAAAAGCAGTTACCTATGTTGAAAGTATATATAGTTGAAGGCGAGGTTGAGTATCTGGGGAACTTTGTGGACATATTTCCCGATGACTTACCAGGTTTGCCACCTGATCGAAAAGTAGAGTTCACCATCGATTTGATGCCGGGGGCGAAGCCTATCACATCATCTATATACAGGTTAGCGCCGAAGGAGTTATACGAGCTGAAGAAGTAAGTTGATGATCTTTTAGATAAGGGATTTATTAGAGCTAGTGTATTGCCATGGGGAGTACCTATCTTATTGTGTCGAAGAAGGACAGATCGGTTCGCTTATGCATTGATTACAGAGCTCATATGGCTGTGACAATCAAGAATAAGTATCTTTTGCCATGCATTGATGATCTGTTCGACCAATTGCATGGATCTTTCATATTCTCGAAGATAGATATCAGATAGGGGTATTATCAGATCAAAGTAAAGAAAGAAGACATACCGATGAAAACCTCCACAACTAAGTATGGGCATTATGAGTTCTTGGTTACGCCGTTTAGTCTGACCAATGTGCCAGCAGTTTTTATGAGCTTGATGAATAAGGTATTCCACCCATATTTGGATAAATTGTAGTAATGTTTATCGACAACATCCTAGTGTATTCTAAGAGTCAAAAGGAGCACGAGGAGCATCTTCGCATCATTCTTGAGACCTTGAGGAAGGAGAGATTGTATGCCAAGCTTAATAAGTGCGAATTCTGCCTTGATAGAGTCCCTTTCCTTGGACACATCATCTCAGAAGAAGGAGTTTCAGTTGATCCAAAAAAGATAGCTATATTGGAGTCTTGGCCGACACCGACATCGGTTGCAAAAGTTTGAAGTTTTCACGGACTTGCCGGGTATTATCGCAGATTTGTCGAGAATTTCTTACGGTTTGCAGGGCCTATGACACGGTTGACGCGTAAGGATTAGGAGTTCCAGTGGACATAAGATTGTTAGAAGACGTTTGAAGAATTGAAGAAGAGTTTGACCTCAACACCTATTTTCACGCTTCCTTCTGGATCGGGAGGATTCATTGGATATAGTGATGCGTCAGATAGTGGATTGGATGTATTTTGATGCAATACGGAATGGTCATAGCCTATGCATCAAGGCAATTGAGGGTACAAGAGAAGAATTACCCTACTCATGATCTGGAGTTAGTAGCAGTGATATTTGCATTGAAGCTATGGAGGCATTATTTGTACGGAGAGAGTGTAGAGATATTTACGGATCATAAGAGCTTGAAGTATGTCTTCACACAAAATGAGTTGAATATGGGACAGATGCATTGGTGGGAGCTCATGCCAGACTATGATATAAATTTTTATTACCATCGTGGCAAGTGGCAGATGCTTTGAGTAGGAAGCCTACTGCATATTTCTTGACAGCGCAACCACAATTATTGGAGGATCTTCTAAAACTTGGAGTAGAAGTCATTATGCTGGGACAACAAAGAGTACTTGCCAATATTGAAGTGCAGTTGTTGTTGGCCCATTGGTTATGGTCAAACCTGAGTTTAATAATTGATCTAGCCCTATCTCGACATAAGGGCTATTTGGATGGCTGCTGAGAACTGCTACTGCTACTGTTCAAGACAAGAAGCCATTTTGCCATCGAGTCTGTATTTTCTTTGTGAATGTAATTTTCATAATTTATTGATGTAACGCCCTAGTCCTAAAATACGTAGGACCAGGTATATGAATACATGCCAGCATCACTTTACCAATGGGCCAAGCTACACAACAAGCCCATTAGCGAAATACTTAAGCTGTAAATAGTGATAACACCCATAAATACAACACTGTCCACAGGTATATACATCTAATCACATCCATAAAGTCCATAAAGAGATCAAGAATAAATAAGAAAATGTCTCACATATCAGTAATAAAAGTAATAAAGTCTGTGCGGGTAAAACATCCTGAAACCACAGAAATAGAAACAAAGTACAAATCAACTACAAGTCTGATGAAAAGAAAAGAAAATAATGTAGCAAGACTAAATATGATGATAATATGATCACTAAAAATCCTCTGGCACTATCTCGTCCTCCTATGCGGTACGCCTTCGGTCTCAGCTCTCGAACCGTAAACCTCCGAGTAGTCTTCAGCTTCGTCTAAGCCTGGGAAATAGCCAGGTCCTTAGAGGACTAGCAAGGTGCATAATATACATGCCAAGGTACACAAATAAAAATATAAACTAAGGCAATCTACTGTATCCGTCTATGTGCTACGCAAGTGAGATACTTTTCTAGAATACCAGACCCCTTCCACTAAGGCTCACTAGCACCTCAGTAGGATATTATCCCCAGTACCTGTGTCGTGGCACCAAGGACAATCAATTCTCGACAGTGATAATTCCTTACTCTGCTATAGAGATAAAGGTCACTAAACAATGGACCACACGATAATAGGTCTGATATTGTAGTCAAGTTCTCCCCAATTCCTATGTCTAGAATCTAGCAATGTCAAGTCTGTACAGTCATCTCGAAAGTAATAGCGATACTGATATAGAAATCTAGAATGCTAACATGAGGTCAATACCACGAATAGTCATGTAAACCTCGCATCACGAATGTGTCGGTGTCCTGTGATCAATCATGTCAATGGATACATCATTATGTACGTAATGCCTAATGTCAATACTCGATGTCACTATCATGACATCGGCACCCATCTATAAACGGACACTAAGTATCAACGTCCTACGTCATGCAATGATATTAAAAAAGAACAACAAAACATAAAAGAAAGATCTGTAACGAAGGCAAGGCACGCTTGCCTGTAACTGCTCTCTACGGGTAGGCCTGACCAACTCCGGTATCCCTATCGATCCTTCCAAGATCACCTATAATAATACATTTTATTTAATATTCTATATCAACACACCATACATAAATTATATGAGTATCTACGCCTCCTAGTTGCTATAACGTTGTTACGACACTGTATCTATTATATAAGTACATATAGGTAACAAAACCTCTCGTAAATACTTTACAATTATAACAAAATAATATATTTAAATTCTATAATTTATCTATAAATATTTATATATTGCTATAATATAATTTCAATAGGGGAACCCTTTCACAAGAGGTCCTATGTCAATGCCACATATGACTTCCTCAAATCGACCCATTAATTAGTCCCAAAACAATGATTAAAATAAAATTAATAAATTCTGTAAAAATTCTAAAAATTAGTTAAAATAGTATTGATAATATTAAACCTTGTACAACATAAAATTTAATATGAATTCATGGAGTTTTGACACTTTTGGACACAAGGAAAGCAAAATTTTTCGGAGTTCAGTGACACAAGAAATGTCATAAATTTTTTAAAATAGCAAACGGATGAGAAACCTAACTTTTAGATATGCATCGGAAAGGAATCGACGTCTAGATTCTGAAAAAAATATAGAAAGGTTAGAAACTGACCTTAGATAGGCAAAAAGTGGCCTACAGCAGAATTCATCAGTTCTGGATACCTTGTCGTAGAATCAACGCCACGGGCAAATTGCTTGAAACTAGGAGATCTGGCGATCAGAGGTTAGAGTAGACATACAAAGGTATCTCTTAGATTTGGTTTAAGGAGAAACAGATGAGAAAAAGTGGATGAAACATCATCTATAAGTCGACTAACCTGCTGTGACATTTCATATTTCGATTCGATGGAGTTTAGGCCCAAGTAGCGCATCGTGCACCACTCTAACGGCCGCAAGGTTGCTCCTACAGTTGCTAGGATGGAAGAGAATGATGATAGAGTCGTGTGAGTGTGGTGATGGTACAGAAATTGAGGAAAAATAGTAATGGGAACTCGACTGGATGGTACATGGGAACTCGATTGGATGGTACACCCTAGGCATGTGTATTATAGACTCAAAATGGATCAAAACTATATATTGGATCATACGATTTCGATATATGTCAAGTCCCAAAATCAATTTAGAAGTTGGCTTTAACTTGACAAGAACTAATGAAATCACACAACAAGATAAAAAAGAAGGACATGAAAGACAGATCAAACAAGAGGTCAATAACGAAGCAAGGATGATATCATCAAAGAGGACAGATATGAAATAGATTAGTTAGATTTGAACGAGTGTCAGTAGATTCAAATCGATGAAAATTTTCAAGTTGTGATTGAGTACCTCTCCGCTAAAGCCTATTTCTTAATTCCTATTGCAGGCTCGCAGCAGTACAACTAAGTCGTCGTACTACCACGATATCGAACTAATATGGCTCTTGACCTGCATGGGCTACCACTAAAAATGTGTCATGACCTGTCACTACTACATTTCTAGTTTGAGGGTATTTTTGTCATTTTGAATTTATTTGAATTTAATATATATTTATTTGGAATTTAATATATTAATAGGAATGGTGTGATTTTAAAATTATTTAATTGATTGCCATGTGTTGTGATTATCCCTAACCTAGATTGGACCTAACCTAGCTTAGTTATAGCTAGTCTTAGTTATCCATGGTTAGTATTAGTTAGTATTGGTTAGTTTTGGTTAAGTCATGATTAGTTAAAACAAACTAGGTTGCAACTTGACTAGAAGGTAAACCTAGATTTTAGGCCATTGATTAGCTAGATGGAATGAGAGCCATAGATCTATCCTAAAATCCTAACCCTAGCTATATGGCCGGCCTAGGGATTCCCCCCATTACTATATAATCCCTCCCAAAATTTAGTTGTCTCTTTTTATCCATCCCTTCATTTTCTAGAGCAAGGTTTGTTCTTCATTTAATGCTTCCTATTTTAATCAATATTAATCCATTTCCTTTCAAACTTCTTCTATGGTGACCTAATTTGTGTTCCCCTACTGTTGGTGGAGACTAATATCAGGTTTGAGCTACTTTGGAGCCTTGAGCTAGCTAGAGGAGATCTTTTTTTTTGAAGTTTTCTTGAAGGAAGAGCACCTATAGGTAACTTCATATTCCCTCCATGAAATTTTGATTTCTAGACATGGATACAAAGCCCTAGGTGTCCTCTAACTGTAGGAATAGGATTCGTGACATTTCGTATCCTTTACGTGTCCATATCAGACACATATCAGTCTGCAGTCATTAGTGTTCGACGAAATATCACAGTGGGCATTTCGATCATGTTTTAAGAATGTGTTTGAATAGAAAAATAGGTTTTCGTGTTGCTTATGGGTTTCTACGTGTCTGAGCTGAGTTCGTGTCGATTTGGTGTCGATTTGGACCCATGGACACGCCTGCGCGTGCGTGGACTGCACTGTCCTGCTACCAGTGGGTTCGTGTGACCTATTTTGGACACGAGGACGCGTGTCCTTTGACACAGTCCTTGGGGCAATGTCTGACATGACACCTCCAAGACCACGTGTCCTGTCAGTTCATGTCGAGTGAGGGATTCGACCCGCACAGGAACGGATGCACAGTCGACTAACCAGTTTTGTGTGTTTTGGGTTTGTGTGTGTTGTGGACACGTTCGTGTCATATTTTTGGACACAATAGTACATGTATGACACGAACACATATTGATTATTAATTACCAACCTTAACCCTATTGCAAATTGTTAATTTGAATGTTAGAATGGGGACTTCCCCATTCGACTGATACTGTGTTGTATCAGTGAGTTTATGGGCCTGTTCTTCATTTTTAATTTACTTTAATTATTAAATATCATGTAATTTAGCTATGGTTTAATTTGCTGTACATGTAGATATCATGTTTGGATTCAATTCTTGGTATTAGTTGGTTAATTATATTCGAAATTTATATGGATGGGTTGAACTTGGTATCGGGTTGGGATGACAGTGTATGTCACTATCAGTTCTTTACTGTTTGCAAATGTTAAATCATGCTTAATTGAGTAGGTTTATGTCTAGATATATATCAGTTTTAGTTAATATATTTTATGTGTTGACATATGGGATTCACATTGGGAATTCGAGTTTGGGTTGAACTGTTTTCACATTCCTGTCATTAATTCCAATGTCTGAGACACTTGAACTTGGTTTTCATTAAACTAAGACACTGTTTGTTTTCCCGAGATTGTGATACACTGTTTGACACTGTCATATATAATTCCCTGTATACAGACACCAATGCTTCCTGCACACATACACCATGTATCACTGAAATTGATTTTCTGAGACACTATAAACACATGCCTACACACAAGAACCTGAGATTGGGTTCCTAAAGCCACATAGGCTGTTGGGTATATGAAGTACCTGGGAACTGAACTTGGGTCCATGTAAACCTGAGAATGGTTGTCCATTCACACCCTCACACAAATCCTAAACCTGAGAAACCACCTTGCATTTCACTGATCCTAACACAACTACCATTTCAAACTGTCACTTGGTTTAATCCTGAGAACACAACTGGTACACTTACCTGAACACTTGACACTCATGTACACACTCCCTAATTCCCTGTCATACACAGGAATATACACACACACATACACATTGTCTTCAATACATATTTCCCTCTATGTTATATATATATATATATATATATATATATATATATATATATATATATATATATATATATATATATATATATATATATATATAAAACCTAGTGAATATGTGAATGTAATAGGTAAATTGAAATCAATATTGCATTGCCTATGTAAGGTGAGTGTATGTATGTAGCCTAATATGATATATGGTGTTTTGGCCTATATGTGATTGTTAATCAATAGAGGTATAGTCTTGTAGGTATGTGTACCTATATGTATAGACTAGTGTATGGCTATTTGCCTATGGGATAGGGCCTATGGCCTGTAACCTAGATGACATAGCCTAGGGTACTCTTGGGTGGTCTTGTGTATACGAAATATACACATGTGTAATATCCTATAGACTAGTGTATGGTGTGTACTAGCTAGGGTAGACTGTTTAGGCCTAGTTAGACTTCTTTGAGTCTAGGTTGACCTAGTTGACCTAACTTTGACTTATAGTTTACTGAAGTTGAGCAGGGTTGACTTTGGTCTAGGATTGACCTAATATCATGTAGATTGCATCATAGTATCTTACTTTATTAGCTGGATATGTTGTGACTTGTAATATTCTGATTAGGAGACAGATACCACTCCTCAGGTAGTATCTTTCTTCCGGACATTCAGGATATCAGCCGAGTACATTCTCTGACCGTTTCATACTTGCTAGTAGTATTTTCTTGCTCTAGATTATTTTACGTGATGCTGACACGATGGAAACACGGATTAGTACTATATGGATCTTTTCATACGATGTTATCCCCCTCGGGCGCATCAGATACATCATGTCATGTGCGTTTCACTTTCATCATGTATTCTTGTACTTTCACCATTCATGTGCACTCTCGTGATTCATGTACTCTTATGATCATGGAGCCCCCATGTTTATATTCATGTGCACCCATTTATGGGCCCCCATGTGAATCTCATGTGCAATAACATAACTTGAACGGATCCTTATGTATTGATTGGGGTACGGAAGAGTATAAATAGTCATGTGGACAATTTCCAAAGTAGTGTAGTCATGTGCAAACTCTCACGTTTATTATCAAGCCGTTCACATGTCTAGCTTGTACTCTAAATCACTAGTTCACTGTAGCTCTTTACTTATAGTAGATATTTCATTACAATATTATCTTTTTACTCATGTATACTCTTCAGCGTTTTATGTATTTTACTCGATTGCCTGTATTTTATTTCTGTCATGATATGAACTGCGTGAGATGTACTGTGCTCGCTCCAGTCCTGACTGGACCTGTTGAAATATTACAGATGACTTCGAGGAGCAGTGTCCCACCTATTATGGAGCAGGCATAGACGACACACTTGAGCTGGACCCTCAGGAGGATCTAGTACTTGCTGACGACACTACCCCTGTAGACTAGGCTAGTTCTATTTACTTTCATGTTATGATACATTTGTATATATTGGAGTTGTACTCTGGATTATGGAGATGTTTATCTTAGTTTCCGCTATCTCTCTGTCTTGTATTATACTCTGTGGATTCTGAGTTTTATCTATTCTATCGTTCAGTACTATCTTCCTTAGCTATGATTGAGTTGTACTTATTTATGTCACCTCCATTCGGAGTGTATAAACTATACAGATACCTTATAAACTATTAGATATATGTGACCTAGGATAGCGTTCTACCGTCGACACTGCGGCATAGGCTGGACGTACCTACGTCTCGTGCCCTTACACTGGATGCGGGTTGTGACACATTTTTAGTGGTGGCCCATGCAGGTCTAGATTAGAAATGCAGTGGTATTCAAACTAGAGTATCACTGCAGCCTATAGTAGGATTAGGATATTTTTTTGAAGGTACTCAATCACATTAGGAAAAACTCTTTATCGGATTCCGTATATCTAAATTTTGCGGCTTATTGACTTCCTTTGAATTTAAACTGTCCTCCTTTGCTATTTTGACTCATTCTCAATAATTGTTTCTTTTTGATCTGTGTCTCCAGGATGGTTGGGAGGAGATCACATTGCCAGGGGGACGCTGATGAGAGGTCTGCCACCTCTCATACTCAGCAGCCGGCCCCCGGTATCGCAGCCCCAGTCATGCCCACTGGGGTAGGCATTTTAGCTGCGTTCGGAGGAGCCCCTCTACCTGTGGCATATGGGCCGAGTCCGGTGATTCCCGAGGCGCTTCAGCAGCAGCAGCCGCCTTCGGAGACAGTTGACGTAGTTTCGCTGTTCACGTTCTTTCAGCAGTTCATGGAGAGCCAGTAGGCCCAGCACTAGAGGCAAACAGCAGAGATTAGTCGGGGCATTGATCTGGCCCTGACTATAGTGGAGAGAGTAGTAGCTCAGCCAGCGGCAGTCCAGCAGCCGTACCCTCCGAGGGAGAAGGGCATCCAGGATTTTCAAAAGATGTCCGAGGGACAGAGGGGATCCTGTATGCCGACGAGTGGATCGAGCACATGAAGGAGATATTCAGATTGGCTGAGATTCCTGTGAGGATTCAGATTGAGGCAGCGACCAGCATGATGTAGGATCTGGCCCACACTTGGTACCAGACCGATCCGCGGGTCGGTACTCCGGGGCAGACTTGGGCAGCATTTAAGAAGCTGTTCAAGGAGAAATTCTTCCCGGATACAGCGCTAGGAGCCCTCGAGACTCAGTTCGAGGCCCTAGTCCAGGGGAGCCAGTCTGTGGAGGAATATCCAGGAGAGTTCTGCCGTCTAGGCACATTTGTGGAGGGACTGTCCGAGGCGACGAAGGCCCAAAGGTTCAGGAAGGGATTGGTAAAGGAGGTTAAGTCCTATACCAAGAGTGCTCGCAGTGCTACCTTTGAGGAGATCCTAGTGGATACATTAGCCGTAGAGGATGATCTTGAGCTTAGGCTCAAGAGGGGGCTAGACATCTAGGGGGCTAGCGGTAGCGGAGGATCGACCAAGAGGCCTCACTTCCAGCAGTAGAGATTCCATCCGCAGCAGTTTCAGCAGCCGAGGCATCAGCCAGTGCAGCATCAGCAGCCGAGGCAGCAGCAGTAGGCCCCGAGGCAACAGACTATCAGTTGTACCTTCTGCAAGAAGCCGGGATACATATGGACTGAGTGCAGGAAGAGGCTGGGGAAGTGCCTCCTATGTGGGTCGTCAGAGCATCAGTTGAGGGACTGTTCCCTCTTTGCGGGCAGGGCAGCTCAGGGAGCCGGAGCCAAGGCTCCAGGGGGACCGCAAAAGGGACCGTTGCCGACTCAGCAACAGCGGTTTGTACAGCACCAGTAGCAGGCCAGGAGAGGCCAGCAGGGGCAAGCTTTCGCCATGGCGGCCGAGGATACAGAGGCCATCGGAGAGCTGATTGCAGGTTCGGTTCTCCTCGACTCCATTCCAGCTTTTGCACTATTTGATTCCGGGGCTTCCCACAGTTTTGTATCAGTATCATTTGCTATTAGACATCGCCTAGTATCTGAATCATTGCCTAGGACCTGTAAGATCACGATCGGGGGTGGAGTTATCCTCGTGAATGATGTTTGCAGAGGACGGAGTATCATTTTGGAAGGCCGAGAGTTGCAGGTGAGCCAGCTCGTAATGCCACTACCGAACTACGATATCATATTAGGTATGGACTGGTTGAGCAGGCATTACGCCAGCATTGATTGTCGATGGGGTAGAGTTTTGTTTGGGGTTCCAGGAGAGCCAGAGTTTGAGTACACCCGACGGCAGACAGAACAGGACGGAGGACTTTTCTGCGGAGCTTCAGTTGAGGAGCAGGCGGCTCCACATCCCTTGATCGCAGAGTTCATGGACGTCTTCCTGGAGGAGTTGCCAGGGCTTCCACCGGACAGAGATGTAGAGTTCTCGATAGACTTGGTTCCCGACGCGGAACCATTTTTTCAGCATGTCTATCGAGTGAACAACAGTGAGTTGGTGGAGCTGAAGAAGCAGGTGGATGAGCTGCAGGACAAGAGCTTCATCCGATCGAGTTCTTCACCTTGGGGTGCACCAGTACTATTTGTACCCAAGAAGGATGGGTTAGTACGGATGTGCATCGACTACAGGACACTCAACAACCTGACGATCAAGAACAGATACCCACTGTCGCGGATCGATGATCTCTTTGATCAGTTGAGCGAAGCTCGAGTTTTCTCCAAGATTAATTTGTGGTCAGGTTATCACCAGGTGAAGGTGAAGGGGGAGGATATTCCGAAGAATGCTTTCAGGATGCAGTCCGGACAGTTTGATTTTTTGGTTATGCCGTTTGGGCTAACCAATGCACAAGCAGTATTTATGAACTTAATAAACAAGGTGTTCCACCAGTACTTGGACCAGTACGTGGTGGTGTTCATTGATAATATTTTGGTATATTCCAAGACTGAGGAGGAGCACGAGGAGCACTTGAGAGTGGTTCTGGAGACACTCAGGAGGGAGAGGTTGTATGGAAAGCTCTCGAAGTACGAGTTCTTACTGGATAGAGTTGACTTCTTGGGTCATGTGGTGACTGGAGATGGGATCTCAGTGGACCCGAATAAGATCACAGCAGTTGAGGCTTGGGCAGCGCTGACTTCAGTGGCAGAGATCAGGAGCTTCTTAGGGCTGGCAGGATACTACAAGAGGTTCATGCAGGATTTCTTCCGGGTTGTAGAGCCGTTGACTCGGCTGACCCGGAAGGATAATGAGTATGTTTGGTCAGAGGAGTTTCAGGCAGCTTTTGATGAGTTGAAGAAGCGGCTTACGACAGCTCCGATTCTGACATTGCCGTCTGGTTCAGGAGGGTTCACTATCTATAGTGAAGCTTCAGGGAAGGGGCTGGGTTGTGTCTTGCAGCAGCATGGGAAGGTGATTGCCTATGCTTCCAGGCAGTTATGTCCCCATGAGAAGAACTACCCTATCCATGACCTGGAGCTGGCAGCAGTGATTTTTGCTCTAAAGTTATGGAAGCACTACTTGTATGGAGAGAGGGTGGAGATCTTCACAGATCACAAGAGCTTAAAGTATGCGTTTACACAGAAAGAGCTCAACATGAGGCAACGCAGATGGTTAGAGCTGATGAAGGACTTCGATATCTCACTTCAGTATCACCTAGGGAAGGTCAACGTGGTTGCCGATACCTTGAGTAGGTATCCGACAGCCATGTGTTTGACTATGGACCGTCACTTGCTTACTGATTTGGAGAGCCTGGGGATTGAGGTGATTATGCCCAGAGTTCAGATGCTGATATGGGGCCTGCAGATTCAGTCAGACTTGGTAGAGAGAATCAAGTCGACATAGTTTGAGGATGTTACTCTGCGGTGTCTCCGAGAGCAGGTTCGAGCAGGGCTGGTGGATGGCAAGTTTTATCTTGCAGAGGATGGTGCCTTGAGGCACGGTTTCAGGTTATATGTGCCCAGCGGAGAGCTCAGGGAACAGGTTATGCAGGAGGCCCACAGATCTCAGTACTCTATACACCCTTGTGCCAACAAGATGTACCGAGATCTGAGGGAGCATGTTTGGTGGTACGGAATGAAGCGGGAGGTTGCTCGCTTCGTAGCTAGGTGCTTGGTCTATCAGCAGGTCAAGGCAGAGAGGCAGAGGCCCGAAGAATTATTGCAGCCGTTGTCCATTCTATAATGGACGTGGGAGCATATCACTATAAATTTCGTATCTGGATTGTCGCGTACACCAGGAAGGGAAGACGCGATTTGGGTCATCGTTGACAGGTTGACCAAATCGACCCACTTTTTGCCATTCAAGTTGGGTACGTCTACAGAGAGACTTACAGAGATGTACATACGACAGATAGTCAGGATTCATGGGCTTCCGGTCAGCATCATCTCGGATCGGAATAGTCGCTTTACTTTTCATTTTTGGAGGAGTCTGCAGACTAGCTTGGGTACTCAGCTCAAGTTTAGTACTGCATACCACCCTCAGACGGACGGACAGTCGGAGAGGACTATTCAGACGCTCGAGGATATGCTGCGAACGTGCATCTTGGATTTCGGAGATTCCTGGAAGGATCTCCTGCATTTGGTAGAGTTTGCTTACAACAACAGTTTTCATGCCAGCATTGAGATGTCACCTTTCGAGGCTCTGTACGGGCGTAGGTGTCGTACACCCTTATCATGGGATGATGTTGGTGAGCGAGCTTTACTGGGGCCAGAGATGGTTGTTGACGCAGCCGAAAAGGTGAAGCTCATCAGGGATAGACTTCACGTGGCGCATGACAGACATCGGTACTGGGCTGATAGCCATCGGAGGCCCTTGGAGTTTGAGGTACAGATTAGAGATAGGATTAGAAGTAGATTGTTTGTTTATTTCATTTATTTGATCATGTTTGATTATTTAGTAACGTAAGACCTTGTTTGTGTTTAGGTCGGAGACATAGTTTTTCTGCGGATATCTTTGACTCGTGGTACCATACGTTTTGGTGGAGGTGGGAAGCTTAGCCCGCGCTTCATCGGACCTTTCGTGATCAGCGGAAGAGTCGGTGACGTGGCATACATGATAGATTTGCCACCTGCACTGGTGGATATCCACAACATATTCCACATATCACAGTTGAGACGGTACATGGCTGACCCTAGCCATGTACTCGATCACTCGGAGATTGAGGTGGGACCTACTCTCAGTTATCCAGAGTAGCCAGTGGAGATTCTGGATCGCCGAGAGAAGGTACTGAGAAACCAGGTGATACCCTTGGTTTGCGTTGCATGGAGGCATCATTCTCTAGGAGAGTCTACCTGGGAGCGGGAGGATGAGATGCGCGAGCGATACCCTTATCTTTATGGACCGTGAGATATGATTGTCTATCCTTCTCATTGTTAGTTTCGCCATTCAATTTCGAGGATGAAATTTTTTAGGAGGGTAGATTTGTCACTACCATATTTCTAGTTTGAGGGTATTTTTGTCATTTTGAATTTATTTGAATTTAATATATATTTATTTGGAATTTAATATATTAATAGGAATGGTGTGATTTTAAAATTATTTAATTGATTGCCATGTGTTGTGATTAGCCCTAACCTAGATTGGACCTAACCTAGATTAGTCATAGCTAGTCTTAGTTAGCCATGGTTAGTATTAGTTAGTATTGGTTAGTTTTGGTTAAGTCATGATTAGTTAAAACAAACTAGGTTGCAACTTGACTAGAAGGTAAACCTAGATTTTAGGCCATTGATTAGATAGATGGAATGAGAGCCATAGATCTATCCTAAAACCCTAACCCTAGCTTTATGGCCAGCCTAGGGATTTCCCCATCACTATATTATCCCTTCCAAAATTTAGTTGCCTCTTTTTATCCATCCCTTCATTTTCTAGAGCAAGGTTTGTTCTTCATTTAATGCTTCCTATTTTAATCAATATTAATCCATTTCCTTTCAAACTTCTTCCATGATGAGTTAATTTGTGTTCCCCTACTGTTGGTGGAGACTAATATCAGGTTTGAGCTACTTTGGAGCCTTGAGCTAGCTAGAGGAGATCTTTTTTTTTTTTTGAAGTTTTCTTGAAGGAAGAGCACCTATAGGTAACTTTCTATTCCCTCCATGAAATTTTGATTTCTAGGCATGGATACAAAGCCCTAGGTGTCCTCTAATTGTAGGAATAGGATTCGTGATATTTTGTGTCCTTTACGTGTCCGTATCGGACACGTATCAGTCAGCAGTCATTAGTGTTCGACGAAATGCCACAATGGGCATTTCGATCATGTTTTAAGAATGTGTTTGAATAGAAAAATAGGTTTTCATGTCGCTTATGGGTTTCTACGTGTCTGAGCTGAGTTCGTGTCGATTTGGTGTCGAGTCGGACCCATGGACACGCCTGTGCGCGCGTGGACTGCACTGTCCTGCTACCAGTGGGTTCGTGTGACCTATTTTGGACACGAGGATGCGTGTCCTTTGACACAGGCCTTGGGGCAATGTCTGACACGATACCCCCAAGACCACGTGTCCTTTCAGTTCATGTCGAGTAAGGGATTCGACCCGCACTGGACACGGGTGCACAGTCGACTAACCAGTTCTATGTGTTTTAGGTTTGTGTGTGTTGTGGACACGTTCGTGTCATATTTTTGGACACAATAGTACATGTATGACACCAACACATATTTATTATTAATTACCAACCTTAACCCTATTGCAAATTGTTAATTTGAATGTTAGAATGGGGACTTCCCCATTCGACTGATATTGTGATGTATCAGTGAGTTTATGAGCCTGTTCTTCATTTTCAATTTACTTTAATTGATAAATATCATGAAATTTAGCTATGGTTTAATTTGCTGTACATGTAGATATCATGTTAGGATTCAATTCTTGGTATTAGTTGGTTAATTATATTCGAAATTCATATGGATGGGTTGAACTTGGTATCGGGTTGGGATGACAGTGTATGTCATTATCAGTTCTTCACTATTTGCAAATGTTAAATCATGCTTAATTATGTAGGTTTGTGTCTAGATATATATCAGTTTTAGTTAATATGTTTTATGTGTTGACATATGGGATTCACATTGGGAATTCGAGTTTGGGTTGAACTGTTTTCACATTCCTATCATTAATTCCAATGTCTGAGACACTTGAACTTGGTTTTTATTAAACTAAGACACTGTTTGTTTTCCTGAGATTGTGATAAACTGTTTGACACGATCACATATAATTCCCTGTACACAGACACCAACGCTTCCTGCACACAGATACCATGTATCACTGAAATTGATTTCCTGAGACACTATACACACATGCCTACACACACAAGAACCTGAAATTGGGTTCCTAAAGCCACATAGGCTGTTGGGTACAGGAAGTACCTGGGAACTAAACTTGGGTTCATGTAAACCTGAGAATGGTTGTCCATTCACACCCTCACACAAATCCTAAACCTGAGAAACCACTTTGCATTTAACTGATCCTAACACAACAACCATTTCAAACAGTCACTTGGTTTAATCCTGAGAACACAACTGGTACACTTACCTGAACACTTGACCCTCATGTACACACTCCCTAATTCCTTGTCACACACATGAATACACACAAACATTGTCTTCAATACATATTTCCCTCTATGTTATGTATATATATATATATATATATATATATATATATATATATATATATATATATATATATATCTAGTGAATATGTGAATGTAATAGGTAAATTGAAATCAATATTGCATTGCCTATGTAATGTGAGTGTACGTATATAGCCTAATATGGTATATGGTGTTTTGGCCTATATGTGATTGTTAATCAATAGAGGTATAGTCTTGTAGGTATGTGTACCTAGATGTATAGACTAGTGTATGGCTATTTGCCTATGGGATAGGGCCTATGGCCTATAACCTAGATGACATAGCCTAGGGTACACTTTGGTGGTCTTGTGTATACGAAATATACACATGTGTAATATCCTATAGACTAGTGTATGGTGTGTACTTGCTAGGGTAGACTGTTTAGGCCTAGTTAGACTTCTTTGAGTCTAGGTTGACCTAATTGACCTAACTTTGACTTATAGTTGACTTAAGTTGACCAGTGTTGACTTTGGTCTAGGATTGACATAATATCATGTAGACTGCATCATAGTATCTTACTTTATTAGCTGGACATGTTGTGACTTGTACTGTTCTGATTAGGAGCCAGACACCACTCCTCAGGCAGTATCTTTCTTCCGGACATTCAGGATATCAGGCGAGTACATTCTCTGACCGTTTCATACTTGCTAGGAGTATTTTCTTGCTCTAGATTATTTTACTTGATGCTGACACGATGGAAACACGGATTAGTACTATATGGATCTTTTCATATGATATTATCCCCTCGGGAGCATCAGATACATCATGTCATGTGCGTTTCACTTTCATCATGTATTCTTGTGCTTTCACCATTCATGTGCACTCTCATGATAACGGAGCCCCCATGTTTATATTCATGTGCACCCATTTATGGGCCCCTATGTGAATCTCATGTGCAATAACATAACTTGAACGGATCCTTGTGTATTGATTGGGGTAAAGGGGAGTATAAATAGTCATGTGGATAATTTCCAAAGTAGTGTAGTCATGTGCAAACTCTCATATTTATTATCAAGCCGTTCACATGTCTAGCTTGTACTCTAAATCACTAGTTCACTGTAGCTCTTTACTTATAGTAGATATTTCATTATACTATTCCCTTTTTACTCATGTATACTCTTCAGCGTTTCATGTATTTTACTCTATTGTCTGTATTTTATTTCTGTCATGATATGAACTGCATGAGATGTGCTGTGCTCGCTCCAGTCCTGACTAGACCTGTTGAAATATTACAGATGACTTCGAGGAGCAGTGTCCCACCTATTACGGAGCAGGCATAGACGACACACTTGAGCTGGACCCTCAGGAGGATCCAGTACTTGCTGACGACACTACCCCTGTAGACTAGGCTAGTTAGCTAGGCTAGTTCTATTTACTTTCTTGTTATGATACATTTGTATATATTGGAGTTGTACTCTGGATTGTGGATATGTTTATCTTAGTTTCATCTATCTCTCTGTCTTGTATTATACTATGTGGATTCTGAGTTTTATCTATTCTATCGTTCGGTACTATCTTCCTTAGCTGTGATTGAGTTGTACTTATTTATGTCACCTCCATTCGGAGTGTATAAACTGTACAGGTACCTTATAAACTATTAGATGTATGTAACCTAGGACAACGTTCTACCGTCGACACTGCGGCATAGGTTGGACGTACCCACGTCTTGTGCCCTTACACTGGGTACGGGTCGTGACACGACCCGCACCCACTGTAAGGGTACAAGTGCGTAACAACGCCCAGCCTACGCCACAGAATCAACAGTAGAACGTTGTTCTAGGTCACTATCTAACAACTCACACAAATATATAATATACCTGTCATAATCTCAACTCCGAACGGAGGACAAGTATAGATATAGTAAAACTCAATCACAGTCTAAACATGATAAGGTAACACAGAAGTCTATAACTAAAAATTACACAATAACAAAATATAAACTACTAAATAATAATATCTCCAATAAATCTAAAATAAGTCAATATCTCAAGTTATTACAATTCAAGTTCTAAACATGAAAATTAAACCAAGTCTACTAACTAGTCTCCCGATCACTCCTGAGAGTCAGGGCCCAAATTAGCTAAGCCATCTCCTGGTCCATAGTAAGTAAGGCAAGTGTCATCGGGACAAACATCTGTAATATTTTATCAACGATCCAGTCTGGAAAGGATTGAGCACATCTCATCTAGAAATTTCAAGTAAATGATAAAGACTATAAAGTAGTTGTAGATAGTTATATTGATGAACATGGTAAGTTTAGACAGGTAGTAAAGTAGAATAATAGTTTAAACAAGTCAGGAGAGCATGGCAATGGAGACTGTAAAAGTAAAACTAACTGAACTCGAATAAAGGTGATATAAGTCCAGATAATATAGCATAGACAGGTGTGATCCAGTGTGAGTCTTAAACATGATACTCACCAGTGTGTTTTAAAATACCGAGATCGACATGTAAACGATAGGGGGGGGTAAATACAGCTCATCGTACACTTGGAAAGTGTATGACTGCTATCATTCCAAATTAGACCAGATAGGGTGATTCCAGCATATTTGGGACTGTTTACATGTCTACTTGAATATTTCCCCGCCTAACAAGTACAAGTAATCCAGAAAATGATACAAAAATAAAGTACAAGTCCAGCCAGAACATGATGATGCCAGTAGTGAGTCCAGTGGGGTAATTCCAAAAATAGAGGCCAGACATATAAAAAGGTGAGTGTTGCATGTAGTGGATCCAGAAATATCAATTAGTGTTGGCAGAGAATTAATAGGACTAACTAGAACTGAAATACAATAATCATCAAATAAATAAAAGAACTATCAGAGAATATACTCGCCTGAAACCCTGAAAGACTGATAAATATCAGATGTCCGAACCGGAGTCACAATGTCCTAAATAGAGCAAACAATGTGTCTAATATGAAATAAAAGAAGTTTACAATGCGTTCTATATGATTCTAGGTCATTCTAGGCCAAAGTCAACTCTTGTTCCAGTCAACCTAAAGTCAACTAGTCAATTAATCTAGGATTTGGTCAAACTTAAGTTAATAAATCATTTTAAGTCTATTTGGGTCAATTCCAGGTCAAGTTTGACCCATAGTTGACTTTGGTCAACTTGGTCAAGTAACTAGTCAAAGTGTGCCTAATTAGGCCTATAGGGTTATTTCTAATCACAACTAGCCATAGGCTATAATATCCTATACCAATATCACATATATATATATATATATATACACATTCAATTCAATATGCAATATCTATATGTACATACATACAAATATTCAAATATACCAATATGTATGTATAAGGAAAGGAAATAAAAGCAAGTGTGTGTGTGTGTGTGTAAGTTGTGAACTGGGAAGGCAACCCAATCTCAGAATAAGATTGAAACTCAAGAACCTAAGTAGAATATATATATATATATATATATATATATATATATATATATATATATATATATATATATATATATATATATATATATATATATATAGGCGTGGTCCTACCTCTCACGCCGTTGTGTACTAGATCTCCGTGTTGGGGGCCTCAATGATCCCCTCGCCAGCTAGGGCAAATCCCACGGCCTTCAGATTGTCGCGACCGTCGGAATTTGGGTTCTATGGAAGAACCGAAACAAATACAGATATGAAGGACATCAATACAAGCCCTTTCAGCTGATTTGGGTGGTCCTCCGTCAGAGTCTCAAGACAAACATATGCTGCACACACTCTCCGGACAGTTTCTGGAGAGCGCTGTCCTAACCTGAGGTCCGGGCCAGCTAGTCTTGTTGGCAGCGTCCGGCCTCCTTTTGGCTTTTGTTGTCTTTTTCTGCTGGTCGCTTTTACTTGTATACGCTTCGACATTTTACGCCTGATACATCAATAAAGTTTCTCCTTCCAAATATATATATATATATATATTTATATATTTATATATATTTATATATATATATAAAAGAAATAAGGATCTAATCCTACATTCAAACTCAACTCAATCTCAGTGATTGTGTATCAATCCAAAAGCAAGAACTACCAAAACTAACTCAACATAACAAAACTCATATCAACTCACAACCTAAAAATCCAAAACCACATCCTTACATTGTGCAAACTAAAAAACAGGAATGGGTGTATGTGTGTGTCATGGTCGTGTCCAAACAGAACCAAAACAGTGTCCTAATCGTGTCCAAACAGTACATGTGTGCGTATCGCAGGAAAATAGTGAAGTAGTGCTCGTGCACGTGTGTCGAGCACCGTAGGGACTCGTATGTCCAACCACGTGTCACGTTCTCATGCCAGGGGTAGCTAGTGTGTTAGGGATTGCTTGCTTGTTGCATAATACAGAGGATGAGTCACAACTGGGACTATAGATGCTGAAGTTGATTCTTACTTAGCATTCCCGTACAGAGGTACGACATATAGGAGGACGATCATGTGACCATGGCTTGTGATTTCGGATAACTGTAGGGATAATCTAGGTAACTTAAACTGGTAGAAGCATTAGAAGGGAACAGAATCCCAAGATCGTGCAGTACTAGCCGCTTGCCCAGACATTAGTTAGGGAGTGCCAAGCTGGACGCTACGGATATTGTTACCGTCCGCATTAGCGGAGAGCATTATCCGACTACTTTACTTACTATGTACTACATGCTTGTCTTACTCGCATGGTAGCCTTATGAGGGACCGGTGCTTATCTAGTCTTGATATATTTGGCCCTGCTAGCTTGCTGGATCGGCACGACCTGAGGATTCCTATCTTTTTTGTATTGTTGGGGTAACCCAACCTCCACATAGAAAGCCTTAGGCATTTGAGTGGCTGCTTATTCCCCTAAATTGTTTGGCTTGTTGCTTGCAAAGTTGACGGATATCGAGTTCCAGTTGGCGAAGCAGGCATTATTGGATGTTAGGGATATTGTGATGATTGTTGGTTATTTAGCTATATTAGTTGTGGATTGTTATCGTGCGTTGGTACTGCACGATTCTTACCCTCATTTACTATTCATATTTTTTTCATGTCATATATTTTATCCTGCTGACTTCTCTACGCCCATCCTTGAGCCTTCATTTTCTGGTACTTGTTGTGGTTTGCCTGACCAACCCTGGATTGTTTCCAGATTGCCAGTGATCGATCCTGTGGATCTTCCAGACTTGACTTGGAGGATGTGCTTCAGTTTCAGACCATGCTAGGAACCGTGGGAAGGTATACTCGTCTACATTATTATCCTGTACTATAGATTTCCTGATTATCATATGAGTATTTTCTGCTTTCAATATGATTCTCTCTCTTGCTTATCATTTCATTGTTATTGCATGTGGATATGAGATCGGATTTAGGCTATAGATTGATTGCATGCTAGGATATCCAACAAGATTGACAACCGTAATCACCATATGACATATTCGTACCTTATACGGTGTAGCTGGCCTACGTCCATCCCTGTATTTCGGTACTGGGGCATGACAAAGGCCTTATGTTCTTGTATTAGTCTGCTGGTCTTAGATTCCTTCACTTGTAAAGTTCATTCATGAGTTACCTCAAGAAGTTTTCAGATCTCGTGTGAAGTGGTATATGTTAATACTCTATTGAACTCAAGTCTTATCAATAGCATAAAATAGTGCATTGATCGCTCTTGTGTCAAGACTAGCTTATGTCTTCTCTAAATCCGTATATCTATTATGTGTCTTGTCCAGAAGATTATCAACAATCACTATTCTTGGTGGCTTTTTGTAGTCGTCTATAACTGTCGACCAAAAATCGAAGTCAAGTGATTTTAAAAAGAAACTCATTCGTGTTTTCCAATTGTTTGACATTTTTTTGTGAGCTTGAAGGAAAACTTCAAAGGTTTCAAATGAGAATGTAAGAAGGAACCCTTAGGCAAGAATCCTAATTACACTTTGTTTTTTATCTGGGTTGTGATGGTGGAGGATTAATTCTTTACTCCGTTGATAGTTTGACGGTAAGGAAGAACTATCGAGCTTAACTTCACTGGCTAAGGGGATCGGAAGGAACTCTCTCTGTAATGCTTGAATACTCTTGCGGAAATGAGAGGGAACCAGTGTCTTTTTAATGAAGGAGAACTCTTATTTATAGCAGGGAGGAAACATCAATACACGCGCCTGTGAGCGACAGGCGCGTGTGTCTCTGACTGCTACGTGGCGCCCCTAAACAAGGTTCAGTTACAACTGCGTGCACACTTCATTGATGTAGGGGTTGTAACTGATTGTCATGTGTCATATTGTTGAGATTTGTTGTTTGAGAAGATTCTAGGTTGTTTAAAGCTTGTTATTTGTCAAGACTTGGTCTTTAACACGTGGTGTACGCCGATAGTTTGATGGTATCACTCTATTTCAATCACCGAGATACTCGCGCCCAAGAATTACTGTCTTAGCAGGTGCGTGTTGTCACTAGAGTAGGAGACCCAAAACATGGTGTGAGGAGATAGCTTATACGCCTAGAGAAGACTCACGTCTGAGAGAACTCACATGGTACGTGCCTTAGAAGTGGTACGCGCTTTAGTTAACACTTGCCCCTGTCACGACCCGTTACCCAAATTGTTGGGCCGGGCCGAGCTATGTCCAGCCTACACTTGGTTAAAGCGTAATAAGCTGTTCTAAGTATAGACAATAAAGGATCTAAGCTGCTAACAGTTCTAATATAACATTTAAAAGGTCCATCACAACACAGCATCTATAAGCGAAAGTAAAATAAGTACAGACTTAATAACACACTTCCAAAGTATCAAACTGGAGTCAAAGTCCAGTGACTACAAGATATAGTCTAAATTGTTTAATAACTAAACCAAAAATAATCTAAGCAAGACTACCAAGCGAGGTTCCCTGCGGGGACTTCCTCGGGAGCAATGACCTGATCCTCTGTAGTGGGTTCATAGAAAAGATCACAGAGCAAATCTTCCTCCAAAAGTATGCCTACAACGTTATCCTGTCAGGACGGGGGCAACTACTGATTCCACAAACTAAACATACTGAGCATGGAATGAAAAGAGATGTAATAAATATGAATCGTGTCATATCTCATGTTGTATCACAATCATGTCATATCACAAATCTATCATATAAAGGATACATTTCATCATGGCAATATATGTTTGTTTTAAAGTTTAAAATTGTAGCATGTACGTGATCGGTCAATAGGCAAATAGGATGTACAGTGGTACATATCAAGTTTTTTTGAAGTGTACATACATACACTTAACGGCATCGGTGTATATCCATATACAAACGCGGGATCAGACATACAACAAAGTTACATATAGAATGTAACAGTGCACGATAAATACATACGGAGAAGGGGGACATGATCACGTACTCTACTAACAGTTTTTCCATAACCCAGATTCTAACATGTGAGAGATACGAGAACAATATAAAACATGTGAGAGATACGAGAACAGTATAAAATATGTGAAAGATACTGGAAGCAGTATAAGCATGGCAAGTACTGAGAGCAATTTAAAATATGGTAGGTACTGAGAGCAATTTAATTAAAGCATGTGAAGCATACGCTAGATATATAGAAACTGTAAGATACGGATTTCAGTTTAAATCACTGTATTAATATGGTTCATACGCAATTCATTATCATATGCAATAAAATAGAGTTTATAGGGGTACTCGCCTCGAGCAAGGCAAGAATAAGAATATGAAGATACAAATGTCCGGTGTCCTGTCAAAATGATACACAATCTCAGTCTCTAAATGAAAAACAAATAGGCAACTCTAGAGGGGGGTGAATAGAGTTTATGACAATAATGTCCAATTAAAAATTAAACTCTTTCACCAATAGTAAATAATCAGAGTAAATACGGAAATAATAAAGAACGAGAAAGCATACGCAAACACAGTCGATTTTAACCTGGTTTCCCTCGTGGAGGACTAGTCCAGGCCTGAGAACTCTAGCTCAGGATTAAATCCACTATTATTGAAATAGTAGTTACACCTCGTGCCCTTTCTTCAGAAGAGCACGTCAACTTCTTACAGAGATCGCAGTGGCGATGCTTGGAATTTTCCAAACGACTTCTTGAACTCTTGCACAAACTCCTAACTGAAAGTACTGAGCACTTTGAGGCTTAGGGTGCTTGTGGCTAGTAGATTAGAAGGGTATGGCTTTTATAAAGCTTTAAAGAGAAGAGAAGAGAAGATTGGATGATTGAAAATGAGAGAATTCAAGGCCTATTTATAGGATTCTAGGTAGGCAGAATTCGGCCAGAATTCTGGGTCAAATTCAAAATTTTGGCCGTTGGACAACTAGCATCCAGCCAACCCTAAAAATTAGGGTCCTGAATTTTAGGGGACATAATTCGGCCCGAACTCTGTGTGGAGGCAGAGTTCGGCCCGAACTCTGTATCCATGAGACAGAACTGGTCCAGAGGGCTAATGGGCTACTTTGATTTTTGTGGAGCTTTTGGTTTGTGGTATAGGTATAGGTTAAGTCCCAAATTGCTCAGTACAACTCAGTTTACATATGTCTAGACTCAAGAAAAGTGTAAAATATAGACTCAAAACTTTGAGCACTGCAGGTACTAGCCGTCGTCCGTCTTGTACTGAGTTCAGTCTTCATGTGTTGTATTGAAATATTACAAGTATCATATTGTCAATTATATCAATATTTGGTTGACTGTGATTTTGTGTCAATAATCTCCTCCATATTGATAATTAACAAAATGATATTTGTATATTCAATGTTCATACCTGGACACATTAAAGAACATTAGCGTAGCTCCCCCATAATCAGTGCAGAGCTACCAATTGCTCCCCCATAAACATTGCTCCATTCCTGTTGTCCCGATAAATACATTCTTTTTCAAAGCACAGATACACAATGCTAGAAAATATAATATGATGATATGAATATGAATATAACAAAATATTTCTCCCCCTTTTGGCATTTATCAAAGAACCATAAATAATAACTGGCAAGCACACCAAAAAACAATAGAAGAAACTGCATTTAAACTGATAAACTGCATAAACTGTCTCAAGAGTCACACATAATAGAGAATTCTAATACAACCAAAGTGCAGAAAAATAACTACATCAACTAAAAATCCAAAATGCATAAAAACATAAACTAAGATCCTCAGCAGCAGCAGCAAGTAGAAATCCACATCTATCACGGAGCTCGTGAAGCCCCAGCGTCGTTGGATGAAGCAGTGAAGGAACGACGAGGGTCCACAAAAGCCGCATCCAGATCCAGGTAGCGGATAACCCAAGGGTCATCGATACGGTATCCATCGCGAGCCGGGTACCGCTCCATAGGAATAGGCATAGAAGGATGCCAGGACATAGAGTATCGAATATCGTGCAGTGAGTTACTGATGGCACTCATCTGCAGGATGGTACGATAGTCAAGCTGAGTCCAGCGATCGTCCTCTAAAGTGAATCGATCGTGAAGCATAGTCTGTAGTGACTCAAGAGTAGCAGGAGGAGGAGACACATCCTGTCCAAGAGCAGGTGCGTCGTGCTGATCGTCAGAGTGCTCAGACACAGCAGGTGAGCCAATCGCCGCCTGAAGCCATCGTGCCTTAGATAGGAAGGCAGGGGCAGGTAGGAATTGGCACTCATCAAGAGGGACACAAAAGGCACGAAAGACCATAGGAAGATAAAGAGCATAAACCAAGGATCTTGGCTTCTTCCTAGCATTAATCATCCAGTCCATCATGGTACGTGGAAGATTAAAAGGAACATGAAAATGTAGGTGATACAAAGCATAGATTTCAAAGTAAGTAACCTCATCAGTTGATCCTGCTTTGGGCAGAATCGTGTTAAAGACAATGCGATGAAGTTCATAGAAGTAAGGATTGAGAAACTTGGCGAGAAACTTGCGTGGACGTGTGTTAGGGGTACATAAATCGTCCTTAAAGCTTTCTAGGGATGACCCATTGGGGAATTGAAACTTGCGAGCTTCGACAAGTTTCTCCCATGAGTTTGGCTCCGGAATTTCAAGGTATTCGGCCAAGTCAAAATCATCAAAAGAAATATCAATGCCAGCAACACGTGAAAATAGATGTGTATCATCATGAGTAAGATTGTAATAAAACATTTGGATGGCATTGAGATAGATAACAAAATTTGTAGTGACAAGTTCATCAAGACATAGATCATGAAATAATGAATTATATTGGAAAAAAGATGGTAAAATTTATAGGATGACCCACGTACACGGGACGTGATCAAAAATCACTAAACCAATCATTGGAAGCATCTAGTGACACAAATATTTGGTCATCGTATGTGTTGGGGTCGAGTGGACGAGGTGGATTGAACACCGGGTGAATGGGTTGTTGCATAGGTTGTTCAACGGGTTGTTCAACACGAAGAAGAGGATTCGAAGAGGACGCACCCTCAATTCGAAGCCTCTTTCCTCTATTAAACAACTTGGGAGCCATGAATTAATGAAAAAAATTAAGGAAATTTAGATGGAGAGAAGTGTGAAAATATACCTCAATTGGTTGATGAAAGATGGAAGAGAATGGTACAAGAATCCTTCTCCTTGAGTTTTGAGAAGAAAGATTCACTAGGATAGAAAAACTAGGTTTAGGGTTTGAGGAGGAGGTGTTTTGAGAAGTTTGGAAGGTGGCAATGGAGGAGAGAGAGGGAGAACCCGGTTATAGTTGTAAGGGTTCGAATGGTCGGAGCAATTTTGGACCATTGGATCAAATTTTGATCAGCGGCTGAGCTCGCTTGCACTTCTGGAAGGAACAGACCGAATTCGGCCCGAACTCTACGTTAGGCAGAGTTCGGCCCAAATTCTGGGTTCTGTGGCCAGAACAGGCTAAACAATAAAGTTGAAAAATGAGTGAGACTAAAGGAATAAAATAATGGATGGATGCATATACAAAATTTAGAAGCCCAAAGAGAATAGCAACAAGTAAAAGCTAAAAAATGAAGCTTGAGAATTTGAATTTAGCATGTGATAAATAAAAGTATACCATGTAATAAACAAAGAATTATGCCATAATTCAATATTTTGAAGATGCCATGGGGTAGCTGCAGGGGACGGATGTTTCACTTAACAAAATTGCCAAACAAAAGGTTGGATTTTGAAAATAAAACGAAAAAAAGTACAAGAAGTACAAATTTGATTCTGGGAAAGTATTGCTATGGAAGTCTGATTCGTAAATGATTACTTTATTCCTTGAACCATATGATGATGATAAAGATCACTGCTTGAAGTAGAATAACTTGGAAGAACTAAGTCACCAGAAAGGTATCGACGCACTTGGGCACTGATGGCGAGGCCGAATGCTTTCCTGCTTTGCTTCACTCTGTTCTGAAAGAAAAGTTGAAGAAGAATGCTCCAGAGTATCAAAATCTCGAAGTCCTGATCTCTGTATTCTCTCCTGTTCTCTCTTTGTCTCTTTGAGAAAAATCAGTCTATTTATAGACTGGGGTTTCTGTGCGTAAAAGATCATCAAAGTCTGTCTTTACGCTAACAACTGCCACCCATGATCAGAGTCATCCTTTGCATACGTTGACACGCGTCCCATCATTTCAGTAAGAATAGGATACATGTACACACGTTCTTCGAAATATGTGGCATGAAGGCCATGTAGGCAAACCACGTTCCAAACTGGCCAGAAAGAATAGGGCGTAAAAATAGCTCCAACATCCTCTGGGCGTAAAACAGTGAGATGAGCGTAAAATAGCTCTGTCATAGGTTCCCCGCGTAAAGTGGTTATTGAATAACCTTGAGCGTAAAATGGCTCAAATAGACTTTACACACACATTATTTTATGAGCGTAAGAACCCATGTAAAACTCCGTGCGTAAAAAAAACCATACAGTGAGGGTAAAGTAGCTCGATCCCCATAAACGACAACAATGGTCTTTGTATAAGACAAATCTCATTGAATTCTATGGTAAATGCCATCATTAATATCTTCATGTCAGAGTTTGCATTAAATGCGAGATTTGACAGTTTTGTCCAGCGTAAAAGAGGTTGCTCTGTCCTTGGCGTAAAATCACAGGTGTAGACCCAAGCGTAAAATGATCAGCCTGCTTAGGCGTAAATTGATTAGCCTAGTCTTGGACGTAAAAGAGATTACCCGCTCTGCTTGGTGTAAAAACTGATCACTTATGAATGGGATGACTCTTTCTTTGAAGCACTTTTTACGCTCCTACAAGACCCCCTTCAAAGTTTTCAAATATCTCCAAAATTTGAAACACTTTGAACAGAAGCGTAAAAGTTGAGATTTGATCTGCCAGCGTAAAATTTGGGATACGCAACCATCATCCGCGTAAAAGCGGGGATGTCCAACAGTCGGCGTAATTATAGGGATATCCAACAGTCGGTTTTGAATCTCTCTTATAAATAGGTCTTTTTCAGATAGAGAGAGAAAATACTTTTACTCATCTTCTTGAATCTCTTTGCCTTTTCTTTCTTCGAAACTCTGATCTGATGGCTCCTAAGAAATCATCCGCCGCCGGTAGCAAGGAGAAGAAACCAGCCATTGATTCCTCCTCGACTGATCGTGTGAAAACCCCTACTCAGTCATCACTACCACAACGAAATCCCAACCCGGCCGTGGATCCACCTATGATGGGTAAAACCCTAATCTTTGGTTGGGAGAAAACAAATCCGTCGAGGAAGAAGAAGATAAACCAAACTTTCAGCTCTTTACGTCCACATTGTACGTGTTAGCGTAAAGCTGAAATAACGTTGTACGCCCACGTTGTTCGTGTTAGCATAAAAATAACAAGAATACGCCCACGTTATACGTGTCAGTGTAAAATTTGGTTTTATGCCCACAGTTAATATGCTAGCGTAAAACTTAACTACGCTCATGTTCGTACATGCCAGCGCAAAAAGTTATATTACGCTCATATTACTGTGTGGTAGCGTAAAGTTCATCAATCTTTTTGAGAGATTTTGTCGAACAAAGACTTCATAAGCTTTTCATCCACTCTTTAAAAAAACTTCGAACTAACTTGATCTCTTTTGTTATTTCACTAGTGGATTTGCAAGTTCACCCCCTCGCTGAAGTTTTCGGATCATCAGTTGGCATGGTAGGTTCGAACTATTTGGAAGATTTATCTCATGTCCAATTCCCTCAGTCGAACCCCGAGTATCCGGCAGAGAGGGCACATTTGATAGCAGCTCAAGGGGATAGACTGTTGCTATCCATGATAAACGGAAAATTGTTGAGTTCACTAGACGGACAACACTTCGCAAAACCAGCCTTTCTATTTGGAAATGCCATTGATTGTAAATCCCAGACACACCCCAAGAAGGAGTCTTGGGTTTTCAAATTTAGAAATAGAGCCATGTATCTTCCAGATATGGACAGAGATTATCCTTTGTCAGCATTCATCCATGCTACTCATCCTCGACAAATATTGTGGAACTTGACTCCCAACAGTCATGGACGACCGGGTAGAATTGTTTTCAAGAGAGAGCATGCCAATGATATGGGATACTTTGCTAGTGTTCCCAATGGAGGTGTTACTTCTATCTTTGGCCTTATGCCAGGCTCTAATCCTAGCGAAGATTCGGGTTTTATACAGCCAGTACAAACCCCGATGTTTGTCAATAAATTTATGAGGGAAGCTGTATTATATCCCCAAACCAACCCCAGACTGCCAGGATGGTTGACTCCATTCAACCAGAGTTGGATTCAGATAAGCCTTTGGATGATGAAGAAGTTTGAGGAAGAGTTGAAAGATATTGGCTTGTACGAAGCAGTAGCTTCCACCAGTTATGGTATTCCTTCGAATGGCAATTTATTTCTGGCCTTGATGGAGATATATCTAAGTTCAACTGGAACCTTTGCCACCCCGAAAGGTGAAATGGGTCTTGCCCTTCATGAGATGCAGTTTATCTCGAAGCTGCCAATGTGGAAAGCCCCATATGAAGAATATGTTCCCTCCAAAAGGAAGCTTGCTGAAATCAAAGGAGTTAACCCTCAGTTAATCGAGATATACGAGGAACTGATGTGCCACTACCTGATTTGTAGCACGATGCATGAAAGTACATCCCATTTGGCGTATATCAACAAGTGGACAACTTATCTCTTCTTCCATAAGGATAAGATATCCAAGGAAGACAAAGAAAGGTTTCAAGAAAACAAAGCTCCAGTAATCAACATAGATTCGACAATCCCCTCTAACAAGGTTCGGGATATGATGATTACTTACAAATTCCTGAATAAATATCTGTCTACGAAGACTGGGGAATTTCCTGCCGGAACCGAAGCCTTGAGCTTCCTCAGATATGGTAGTCAAAAAATCTCACGGAGAGCTTTGCTGGCATGCTTTCTTTCTTTATGGTTGAGAAGATGGATTGTACCCGATATTGGTACTGTTGACAGAATTCACCGCAGTGTGCTATGGCCAGCAGTACGTCTGGTTTTTTAAAGTCAGGATCAACCTGCTGTCAGCCATGGTGTGTCGGATAAATGCAGGTTTAAGGACCTTCGGCGAGGAGTTAATCAACAATGCTCCTCATCGGAATGTTTTCCCTAGAGTAGAGATGCCCTACACTTATCTGATGGGCTGGTTGTTGCATCATAACTATAGATTGTTACCGCCAGGCCCAGGTGATGATGCGGAGGTCTTCCTTCAAAAATTCAGCAAGGCTACATGGATTGCTACGACTATGGCAGATACCCGAGCAGTTCTGAATTATTTATACGGTTGGAACTTCTTCTGTACCCGGCCGCAAGTTCCAGCGGATTGCTTCGGTGTCCAGTTTGAAGATGAAGTTGAAGGAAGAGTTGTACTGCCACAGTTAGTCTTTAGATGGCTTCAGTGCATCAGACCTTCTCATATGATGTACAGAAATGAAGATAATTGTGCGTTCGAACCATACTTACCCAGTAGGTTTGCTCGCCAATTTGGGTACGACCAACTTCATGTTGGTAATCCTTTGACTAATTTTCATTACTATAAGAAATTACTTGACGGGGCTAGGGGTTGGAGGTATTTTGGTGCTGCTCGGACTGGTGCTAAATTTAGGATTTCGACTGCCACTAGCACTACAGAACTACGTATACTCCATACGTATGCCCACTTCTATGCTTCAATTCGTTCTTTTACCCATGGTTTCAATATGAAGGGTAGTCTGAGGTGGCCTAAAGAAGGAGATATTGAAGAGCAGGTCAGGGTACCAGCAGACATTCCTGACGATACTGGCATCCCAGATCCGTTTTTAGTAGTTATCCCAACAGGAGTTGGGGAACCAGCTGCAGAACCTATCATTATTGGTAAAGGCCAAAAAAGAAAACATAGTGCAGTCGTCACATCTCCAATAAAAACTACGAAAAAGAGGAAGAGGTCTACCACAAAAGGGCCTTCGAAACCAAGCGTTCACACTCCAGAAGAGGACATTGAAGAAGATCCTCTCGTCGATTCTTCCTCAGTCCATCCTGGAGAAGGATCTTCAGCTTCTCCACAAATAGTAGGATCAGGAGCTGTAACACTTTTGTCTCCTGGACGTCTTAGCACCTCACTTCATTTATCTTTACCGTCTAAGGCACAAGTTACGGAAGGTACTACTACTGTATCCACTGCCGATCAAGATCGTATTCCATCAGACGAACCGGCTCTTGACTTTGAGGATGATGACTGGGATGGTGATTATGATACATATCTTGAAAAAAATGCACATATTCCAAGTATTATACAAAACCTATACGGAATTATATATCATGATTTTGTATACTAACTTATTTTTGTTCATTTTGCAGATGTCATAATTGCACCAAAGCCTGTAGTTCTTCCTCCTCAAGAAGAAGAAATCTATGAAGAAAATGAGGAGTCTGAAGGGGAAGCTTCTTCTTCAGGAAACTCAGATGCTGAAGAAGGGGGAGTGCAAAAGCCTGAGATAGAGCCTCAAGAAGAACATCCTCCATCACTTGAGACACAACAAGCACAATCTGAATTGTCTTCTCTTGTTGAGGATCAGCACAAAAAGAAGACTAGAGTCGATCCTACTGTAGGTGATGATGGAACTACTGGGGGTGATCCAGACTTGAACAAAGAATTAGCTGTAGAAAGTTTCACCACAGCTGAATCATTGGAAAATCCTGTGGAGCAATCAATTGAAGGAGATGTTGGAGGCATGCTTGAACTTCCAACAGAAACTGAGGAAATAATAACATCCTCTACTGTTGTCACTGATCCAGTACCAATTTTTGACAAGCCAATGTCAGAATCTGAACCAACTCCTGTAGTTGTCACCACACCCACCGACATTACCGCCGCCAGAACTCCAGAAACGACTGGAGTGACAAATATTGAAGACGTTGATACTGAGGTTCCTGGGAACCAGACAACAGTAGTAACGTCATCGGCTCCACCTCCTTCTGTTGTTACACCGATTGGAGATATAATCCCTGAAGCTTCTAGGGATCAATTGGCTATAACGGTGGTAACAACAACGACTTCGTCTCATCCTACTGTTGCACCACCAATATCTGTTCCTAATTTCCGAGAAAGGGATCTGTTAGATATTGTTGCCACGCCAAGTTCCAGTACAGAAATGGATCTCCTCATTGAGATTTATACTGACACCTTTTATAAAAGCCTGGCAACCTTGATAACAATGGTCCTAAATAAGGGCCTCAATTATGAGACTCTGAAGACGGCAATGGCTTCGACCATCAAGAATGTTGGTTTGTTTAATGACACTGAAAGAGCTGCCGAATTAGAGAAAATTGTGGAAGACCTTGAACAGCCAATCAGAGAGTATCTTAATCTGTCTAGTAAAACTGTTGAAAGTCTCATCGAGGAAGAATATGATGCCTTAACAGCTGATTATCTAGCTCGAGAGACTACATATAATGCGGCCCTCTGTGAACACAGTCTGAAGGTTGCCAAAGAGAAAGCCTTTTTGACTGGCATAAAACCTGTACTGCATGGCCACAGAGTGGCTTATGACGCTTTGAACATAGATATTCAGAGCAAGAATGACAGAATCCGCGAAGTTGAGGCAGAGCTAGCTTGCTTGAAGGCTGAAAGGGAGAAGATGATCGATGCTCGAAATCTACACCTCATCCAAAGCTCAATTTTAGAAGAAAAGGCTTTTGGGACTGAGTCGACCATCAGAACTCTTGATGAAGCAAAGGACAACTTGATAATCACCTTCGCTAAACTTTCCCGTATTTGCACTCCTGAAGCTCGACGTGCAGAGGCTACCAATAAGGTTATGAGTTCTCGTGGTAGACGGCTAGAAGAATTAAAAAAGTTGCTCCAAGATGCTTCCACTCCATCTTAAGAGAGTGTTTTGTCATCTTTTTGTCTTATCCATTCTGTAGTATTTCCACCATAAATGAATGAAAGATTTGTTTTGTGATCCTATCGTTGAATTTTAAACAATAGGTAGGAGATAGAAAGCACTTATCAGAGGTAATATGGACGTGACAAGTCTATGATGAAATCTTGTTTTGTATGGGGTAGAAAATACTCATCAGAGGTTATATGAACATGACAAATTTTCTAAACTCAAACATTATATCTATCCAGAGATAATATGAACATGATAGATAATGTAATCTTATTTTCTACTTAGGTGTACAATACTATCAGAGGTAATATGAACATGACAGTATGTAAGAACCCAAAGAAAAGTAGATTAATATCTATGCAGAGGTCAAATGGACATGATAGATAGGAAAAGAAGGTAGATTTAGTATTTATCTAGAGGTTATGAAAATATGATAAATAATAAATCTAACTTTATATACCAATTGGTAAGATAAAAGATCAAAATCTTTCTTCAAAGAGACAAGTAATCAGCTTAACCAAACTTTGGTAGCTGGGGATTAAGAAGACGGATGTTGTTATAGATATATATGAGAAAAATAAATGAACCGATGGTGGCTCGAGGGACATTTTCAAATGGTTCGGATTTACCATCAGTTTGAACCATATTGACTGAGAGTACTTGTCCAGATTCATTGAAGTTCCTCTGAATCTGATGATTGTGAAGAGCTGGAAGAGAATTCTTCTTGTATATCATCATAAAACATGTAGGAAGGGTCATATCCCAACCCATGACGAGTCTTTTGGTAAAACGGATCACCACCTAATGGTAATCGTCTGTCCTTGCCTTGATTGAGACCTTGCATAGTCTTCAAATCATACCCCATATTCTGAATGATCTTGATAGATTGCTGACTGTATTTATCAATTCGGATTCTTCCTTTGTCTTTATCCTTCAGCTCATTTGTCTGAGCAACAAGGATATTTCTAGCCAGGCCAAACACAATTTGGCGCTTGTTTTTCTTATCAGACGGAACCACAAAATAAGATTCTTCATGACGTCTAAAAGTTACGCAAGCTTGTGATGAAGCGGTCACAGGTAGAAGTTAAGGAGAAGATGTTAGGAACCTTTGAGCATACGGTCCAACATCTGTATAAGGAGGGAAAGAATTCTCCTTATGATCAATGTATAAAGTTTCTTCCGGTTCTATGTTATCTTTATATTGATGACTTTGATTATCAGACGATAAAGTCATTCTTTCAATAAACTTGACAGCCATATACTCGAACAGAAAATCTTCATTGATATCAAAAAGTACAGAATGATCAATATTTACATCATTTACAGTCTGATTGCTACGCTTCGGATTAATCAACAGTGGACCATCATCCGTCTTCTGCGTAGATTTGCTAAGATTGACAATCAACGGTAGTTCTGGATCATTCGTGCAAGAAGTACGTCCTTTGACCTTAATCATAAAAGGTTGAACTCGGCTCTTAGCAGGAATATTTATTGATTCCTCAGATGAAGTTTGAGTTCTTCTTTTAACCTTAATCATCAAAGGTTGATCATTGATAGGTTGGGATTGGATTCGTCCCTTGACTATGATCTTCAAAGGTTGCTCCTCTGGCGGATCTTCATTAATAGAGTGATCCTCAGAGGGTGATTGATCTTCAGCCATGTCTGATATATCTTTCACATGCTCTTGTTTATAAAGCCTTGAATCAGAGAAGTAGGCTTCAACACCTTTGAATGGATTAATATCAGCAAATTCAGTTTTCACAACTCCTTGGGAGTCCACATATTTGAAACATTAGTGAAGAGTTGAAGGCACAATATTGTGCTCATGAATCCACGGTCTTCCAAGAAGAATATTGTAGGATACGTTCGAGTTGATAACATAGAAAGTTACCATAGTTCGAAGATCACCAATCTGAATCTGCAGACGAATCTTCCCCAGTGGTTTGCTCTTGCCAGAGTTAAAATCGACTATCGTAGTACTAGTGTAAGTCAGCTCACTAGTAGGAATCCTCAGGGGTCTTAGCATACTCTGAAGAATTATACTAATTGAAGACCCAGGATCGATGTAAATCCTGTCGATTTCAGTGGATCCGATATATCCAGTGTAACACAGAGGCCTATCTTGCTTGTTGTGTTTCAATAGCATATCTTCTTGTGTAAAGGTGATGTTGGGAATTGCTTCCATCATACTATGGCATTGCGGACATGATACTGGTATATTATCAGGAGTCTTGAGTTGTGCCAAGCATGAATCTGCTTGAAGTAAAGCTTCGCTCAAAGTCTCTCTGCTTTCTCTGGAAAGGCGAAGCAGTTCAAATATAGAAAGTCTAGCCGGAGTATTGGCTAACTGAGCTAGAATGTCAAATTTATAAGGCTTCATCACCACCCCCTGATTGGAAGCAGGCTTCAATGGGATATCATAGCGTACTGCCTTCTGTTTCCCCTTTTCAACCACAGACGGTTTAATAGGAACAGGAGAAGGTTGAACTGGTAGAGTTTCCACTATATCTTCCACTTCTTTGGTGGATCCCTCATAGTCTTTATGGTACTCTTTTCCAGATCTTGTACCAGCAAAAGTTTCTTCTTCAGACTCAGGAGAAGGAAATACCATATTACAGGATTTAATCTTTCTTCCCTTAGTCTTCTTCTTGTGAGGGTTGTTATGAGGCATTTTAGAACCCAATCTAGCAGTAGAATTCTGATTTTGAATTTGTAAAGGAAGACGTATTCCTTTATCATAATTCAAACCTTCTGCCTTTTGAAAGTCGTAACCCATCTTCTTCATGAGATGAACAGATTGCTGACTATACAAGTGAGTGGGCAGCGGACTTTTGACAGGTGTTTCAACAGAGGAAGAGAAAGAAGCAAGACCTTCTGTAACCTCAAGAGAATGAAGAATAGATGTCTCTGTAGTTACGGGAGGAGAAGGATTCGGGATATGAGGAAAAATTCCTGTCGGAGCTTTTTCATAAGCAGCAAAGACTTGTTGTGCCCGATATAAAGGAACACTATTCATGGCTAGCCACTGCTGATGGATAAGCTTGAGCTTGGTAGGAGGAGCTAGACTTGGAGGACAGATGTTTAGTCCTTTCAGTCTACCTTCTAGAGGAAGGCCATCCCATAGATGATCCAAGTCATCAGGATTTATAATAACATGAGAAATCATGTTGCAGGTTTTGACTTTCTTACCTTTTTTGGATTTTAAAGTTTTACCTTCATTTTCCAACTCAGGTATTAAGTCAGGATGTACCCACATGATTTCACCATTCTTCAATGCGAGCAGCAACAATCCTGTATTTTCTCCCCTGGCGGGCGGAATATTTACGATCTTCATCGTCGCCTTCGGAATTGGGATAATTCCATCTGGGACTTGCTGTAGAGGAAAATCTCCAAACTGAAGAGAGACCATGTTGGTTGTAACCTTATGGTCATCATTGGTTAAAGCGATAGCGCCACCATTTATCAGGTCTTGGATCTTCTTTTTCAAGACATAGCAAACACTGGTAGGATGATTAATATATCTATGATAGATACAATATTTGGGATTGTCAGTCAGATTCACCTCATTAGGCCTTTTTGGCTCTGGAATCTGAAGTTTGCCACTTTTCACCAGACACTGAAATATCCTTGGGATATCACTTTCGTCAAAAGAGTATTCTTCCTTTGGCCTGGAAGATTCCTGATTATTTGGCGTCATTTTGTTCTTTGAGAGATTGACCATAAGAGTATCTTTTTCTTTTACGTTACGATTGCCAGGATTATTACCAGGATTACTTTTCTTTCCTTTATCTTCTAAAGCGAAAATCATCCCATGTTCCCGAGCCAACCTACCATTGGTTTCGGCAGAAACTGCTGCTATGATAAACGAAGCCCAATCTGTGAATTGGGAAACTGTGAAGACAGCAATGGATGGTCGCAGATTCATCTTGCATGTATCGATCAACGCTAAATCTGGCATACCAGGAGGCATCTTTAGAGTAGCCTGTCGGAAACGTTCAATGAACGTTCGAGTATCTTCTTTCTCCTTTTGTTTTATTTCTATTAAGGAGGACATGTTCATGTCCATACCTCCTTCATAGAAGCGGGAAAGAAACATTGCCTTAAATTCGTCAAAAGACGAAATAGAGTTATCGGGTAAGCTACGATACCAGTCATAAGCCGAACCCGTCAGACACCCGATGAACACTCGAGTGAGAAGAGCTTCATTTTTCTGCAAGTGTACAGTCATAATATCAAAGTAATTGATATATTGACTGGGAGATGCTTTTCCATCGAATAAAACCATGGATTGTGGCTTGAACTTCGGTGAAAAGGGTACATCATTCCAATGAGGAGGATAAGGTTGCTTAATCCCTAGCCTCTGGAGCTGATCTTTATGTTTCAAAACTTTAAACTGTGCTTTGAGTTCACGCACTGCTTGAATGGTTTCACTGGTTTGAGGAAGCACATTTGATTGAATAGTCGTTTGATGTACCGTAACCCCCACTGGAGATGGTACATCTTCTGGAATGATGGGATCTGGAGATGCATAATTTTGATTAACAGCAGGCTCTTGAATATTCGAAGGTATATCAACCCCTTGACTATCTTGAGTTTGTGCTGCTACTGGTACCGGAGTTACTACTGTAGGTTGAGCAGTTTGCTGATTCAAAATTATCTGATGCATGCTTTGCACCATGTTGAGCATGTCTTTCAATGATTGCTCAACGGCAGTGAGACGTTGTTCCGTATTAGCAGATGACGTCTCTGGTTCATCTCCAACAGCGTAAGATTCAATCTCTTTTGAAGATATAGAGGGATTAGTATAGAAGGATGAATCCATACTATCAGTATCAGACTCCAAAGACTGAGTACCCCCAGCTTCTGAATCAGAAGTCTACAATTGTCTTTGTCTTCTTAATCGAGTATTCTGATATACTCCTTCAAAGGAATCAAGAAGTCTGTTGAACTGTTGTTGACCTGGAGTTTGGGACATGTTCCGTCTCGATCGTCGTCCTCTGTTAGTATGAGATGCCATGTTAACTGATGCATATGACAGCTCATCTTCTTGGTTTTCAGCTTGATGTTGAAGCGAGTTAAAACTTAAACGATCAAAAACTGACCGTCTTGAAGCCGAACAACAACAGTTGATCACAACCTGGTGATATTCACAATGATGTTTTTCTTGGGGGAACGTCACCGGAGATTGTGAATTCTTACACTTTTGCATTAGCAATTCACATAAGTCAAAAGGAGTGGAGGGAATATTCTTCTTTATTACATTTGGGATAGAAAAACGTTTAGTCCCTTGTGTATAAAGAAGATTACTGGCTTCATTCGCAGAACCAAACTGTACATTTTTACGCGTTTGGAGTTGTGTGCGTAAATCTTGAGATTTAGCACAAAGGACTCCATTTTCATGGCGCGTGATTTGCAAGTTTGGTACTTTGCATAAAGCAGTATAAGAAGGTTATTGGTGTAGGACAGAAGTTTTACCAACAACATTTTTACGCTGTATGCGTTTTGGTACATTCACATTAGATGTGCAAACATTATTGTAAATTTTATCTACACTGTCACAGACAGGAGACTTACCTTTGCGCGTAAAACGTAAAAATTGATTATCTACCACGTCACAGACGGGAGATTTTGTTTTATGCGAGGAGCGTAATTTGTGTGGGCTTACCACGTCACCGACGGAAGACTGATTCTTACACTCAGAAGCGTTAGGATCTGCCACATTACAAATGGGAGACTCATTCTTATGCCTTGAGCGTAAAATTTGGTTCTTATCCACTGAGCGTAAAACTTGATTCTTACGTAGTGGGCGTGAAACCTGATTATCCTCACCGTTACAAATGGGAGATAAATCATCACACTTTGAGTGCAACTCTGAAGTAAGGACTGCCTCGTTACGAACGGGAGCCCCTACGACACGAGTGGGAAGAATTCCCTTGTCATCAGAAACAACAGAGAGATCAGAAACCACTTTGGATTTGGGAATCCAAACTTTTCGTGCTTTGTGAGACTTTTGAACATTGGAATGGCGAGAACCACCCCCAGTTTGGAGCATTTCTTCATAGGCAGTCTGGTCGAAGTGCACGACCAGAGTCTTCTTGGTCGAACCGACCGAAACATCATCATATTGAGCAATCACTTCCTCGTCGGAGGAGAAAGTAGTCCCCAGCAGAGTCGCCATTTTGTTTCACTTAACAAAATTGCCAAACAAAAGGTTGGATTTTGAAAATAAAACGAGAAAAAGTACAAGAAGTACAAATTTAATTCTGGGAAAGTATTGCTATGGAAGTCTAATTTGTAAATGATCACTTTGTTCCTTGGACCATATGATGATGATGAAGTTCACTCCTTGAAGTAGAACAACTTGGAAGAACTAAGTCACCAGAAAGGTATCGACGCACTTGGGCACTGATGGCGAGGCCGAATGCTTTCCTGCTTTGCTTCAATCTGTTCTGAAAGAAAAGTTGAAGAAGAATGCTCCGGAGAATCAAAATTTCGAAGTCCTGATCTCTGTATTCTCTCCTGTTCTCTCTCTGTCTCTTTGAAAAAAATGAGTCTATTTATAGACTGGGGTTTCTGTGCGTAAAAGATCATCAAAGTCTGTCTTTACGCTAACAACTGCCACCCATGATCAGAGTCATCCTTTGCATACGTTGACACGCGTCCCATCATTTCAGTAAGAATAGGATACATATACACACGTTCTTCGAAATATGTGGCATGAAGGCCATGTAGGCAAACCACGTTCCAAACTGGCCAGAAAGAATAGGGCGTAAAAATAGCTCCAACATCCTCTGGGCGTAAAACAGTGAGATGAGCGTAAAACAGCTCTGTCATAGGTTCCCCGCGTAAAGTGGTTATTGAATAACCTTGAGCGTAAAATGGCTCAAATAGACTTTACACACACATTGTTTTATGAGCGTAAGAACCCATGTAAAACTCCATGCGTAAAAGAAACCATACAGTGAGCGTAAAGTAGCTCGATCCCCATAAACGACAACAATGGTCTTTGTATAAGACAAATCCTATTGAATTCTATGGTAAATGCCATCATTAATATCTTCATGTCAGAGTTTGCATTAAATGTGAGATTTGACAGTTTTGTCCAGCGTAAAAGAGGTTGCTCTGTCCTTGGCGTAAAATCACAGGTGTAGACCCAAGCGTAAAATGATCAGCCTGCTTAGGCGTAAATTGATTAGCCTAGTCTTGGACGTAAAAGAGATTACACGCTCTGCTTGGTGTAAAAACCGATCACTTATGAATGGGATGACTCTTTCTTTGAAGCACTTTTTACGCTCCTACAACGGATCCCAGCTAGCGGTAGTCCTGAGGACTAGTACGCCGTGTCTCTTAGGCTTTTACGCCTTGTTGTCAGAAGGACCCTTTCGGTTTGTACCCATAGCAATTTCATCATAAAGAATCAAGACATAATCGATATTTACGTAGGTTACTTTAATGAATAACAGCTTCATCCAAAATTTCTAGTTCACGACAAAGAAAGTTGAAACGCTCTTCGGATAGTGATTTTGTAAAGAAATCTGTTAGCTGATGATCAGTGTCAATAAATTCTAAGTTAATAGAGCCATTTTGCTGGTGATCACGCAAAAAGTTGTGTTGTATTTCAATGTGTTTCGTGCGTGAGTGACATATAGGGTTCTTAGTGAGATTGATGGCACTAGTGTTATCACAGAATATAGGAATGTGCATAAATAAAAGGTTATAGTCTTCAAGGGTTTGCTTCATCCATAGAATTTGTGTACAACAACGACCTGCTGTAATATATTCTGCTTCTGTTGTGGATAGTGCGACAGAATTCTGCTTCTTGCTAAACCAAGAGACTAGAGCCTTGCCTAATAAATGACACGTGCCGCTTGTACTTTTACGGTCGACTTTACATCCTGCGAAATCAGCATCCGAATAACCAATAAGGTCAAAGGATATGGATTTGGGATACCATAAGCCCACTGTAACAGTACCCTTAAGGTATCGAAAGATACGCTTAACAGCGGATATGTGTGATTCCTTAGGACTGGCTGGATAACGAGCATACATGCAAACACTAAACATGATATCGGGACGACTAGCAGTTAAGTAAAGTAAACTACCAATCATACCTCGATACTTACGTTGGTCAACAGGTTTGCCGCTTTCATCAGGTTCCAGCTTGGTCGAAGTAGCCATAGGGGTACTGATTGGTTTGACATTGTCAGGATCAAATTTCTTCAGCATATCCTTTGTATATTTAGACTGGCTGACAAAAGTTCCTTGCAAAGTTTGTTTGACTTACAATCCAAGAAAGTAGGTGAGCTCCCCTATCATGCTCATCTCAAATTCGTTCTACATACACTTAGCAAAATCTTGGCAAAGATTTTTATTAGTAGAACCGAATATGATATCATCTACATAGATTTGCACTAAAAGAATAGTGTTTTGAAAACTTTTGATAAACAGTGTAGTGTCAATTTTCCCTTTTGAAAAACCTTTTTCAAGCAAGAAATTGCTTAGGCGTTCATACCAAGCTCAAGGGGCTTGTTTGAGGCCATATAGCGCTTCCTTGAGCTTGAAAACATGGTCAAAAAATTTACGATTTTCAAAACTAGGGGGTTGTTTTACAAAAACTTCCTCCTTAATAAATCCATTCAAGAAAGCATTTCTAAAATCCATTTGAAGCAGTTTAAAAATTTGAAAGTTAGCAAATGTGCAAAGCATCCGAATGGATTCCAGTCTTGCAACATGAGCATACGTCTCATCGTAGTCGATACCTTCCTCTTGGTTGTATCCTTGAGCTACTAGACGAGCTTTGTTGCGTGTAACTGAACCATGTTCATTTACTTTGTTTCGAAAAACCCATTTAGCACCAATAATCGAGTGATTTGCCGACCTAGGAACAAGTTCCCAGACTTGGCTCCTCTCGAATTGGTTGAGTTTCTCTTGCATGGCAGAAATCCAAAATTCATCATTGAAAGCTTCTAAAACATTTTTAGGCTCAATTTGTGAAATGAAGGAATTGCTAGCAATGGAGTCTCTTAATGATGATCGAGTACTTACTCCGTGTGAAACCTCACCTATTACCAAGTTATCTGGATGTGACGGCTTGAAAGAGAATTTCTTTGGCAAGCCCTCCAGAGAATTAGTTTCAGTGGTGGTATTCATCGGAGTAGAAGTTGATGGCTCCACATCATCGTTAAGAGTAGCTGCTGCACTATTATCCTCATCAAAAGTCACATTGGTAGACTCCTCCATAATTAATGAGCGTTTGTTGAATACTCTATATCCCTTGCTCTTGGCAGCATAGCCAAGGAAAATATCATCGTCAGCTTTGGCATCAAATTTGCCTAAGTTGTCTTTGGTATTAAGGATAAAACATCGACAACCAAAAACTCTAAAATATGAAACGTTTGGAGTTCTTCCAAACCAAAGCTCATAGGGTGTTTTCTTCGTAATAGGACGAATGAGCACCCTATTTAAAATATGGCACGCTGTACTGATAGTTTCAGCCCAAAAATATTTCGAAAGTAAAAATTTATTCAACATGACTCTAGCCATATCGCCAAGAGTCCTATTCTTCCGCTCCACAATACCATCTTGTTGAGGAGTTCTTGGACAAGAAAACTCATGATCAAAACTATTTGAATCACAAAACTTTTCAAAATCAGTATTTGTGAATTTGCCTCCATAATCACTTCGGATTCGAGTAATCATGTAGCCTTTTTCGTTTTGAACCTTTTTAGCAAAAATTTTGAAAACATAAATGACATCACTTTTGTTTGTAAGAAAGAAAACCAAAGTAAATTTAGAAAAGTCATCTACTATAACAAAAGCGTAGAGTTTTCCACCAAGACTGGCTACTCTACTAGGACCAAATAAATCCATATGAAGTAATTGCAAGGGTCTAGTAGTACATACAGAGTTTATGGAATGAAATGAGGACTTGGTTGCCTTATTTAACTCACATTCGGCACATACCGTGTCCTTTTTGAATGTGATGTCGGACAAGCCTCTAACTAGCTTCTTAGTCGATAGCCTGAATATAGTATCCATATTGGCATGACCAAGACGCTGGTGCCACAGTAATCTCTCATCCTTGTGAGCATAAAGGCATCTTCCTGCACTGTTAGTATCTCTAGATAGATAGAAAATGTAAATGTTATCCTCTCTTATCCCTTCAAAAGCGATGTCTCCTGTTGACCTATCATAAATATAACATTTATTTTGTCCAAAGTTAATATCATATCCATGATCAGCAAGATGACTTATGCTAAGCAGGTTATGCTTTTACTCGGTCACTAGGCAGACATCCTTTATTACAGGAGAAAAAGGATGACCAATAGTACCATTACCTATAATATACCCTTTTAGGTTGTTGCCGAAGGATACATATCCTTCTCTCTTCATCGATAGTGATGCGAAAAGATTTGCGTCTTCCGTCATATGTTGCGAGCATCCACTATCGAGAATCCACTTACTTTTAGTTGAAGAAGGAAGGTCCACCTACATCAAGAGTAGATGTGACCTTTGGTACCCATATTCTTGAGGGTCCTGAAAAGTTAGTTTTTGGCATCCATGTATATATATTCATATCTACTAATCTCCTAACTCTACATTGTGGTGAGATATGTCCATACAATCCATAATAGGTACAAGTAGCATTCCTATTTATGTTAGGAGCATGTTGATGATGTCTATGTGTAGCATAATAAGAGTGGTGTGGACATCATGATAATGACTATATGTTGTAGCAGGATGATGATTATATCTATATGCAGTGTGGTGGCAATTTTGTTTATGTACAACATAGTGATGATTATATCTATGTGTAGCATGGTGATTATGTGTCACAATAGAATGATAGTTATGAGAATAATTTCTACGTGTATGTGGTTTGTGTGCTGTATGGAAGTGAGTGTACATGTAAGCATATTTGCATGCTGCAGGTGGATGACGTGTTTGACTATTTTGAGCAGTATTGTGCTTTGTGTGTGTCTCATGTGATTGGGTTTGAGGTTGAGCAACCTGTTTTCCCATTCTAGTCTCTAATTTCTTAGAGGCAGCTTGCAGTTCACTAATCTTACCATTTAAACCATAAATCTTAGTAATAGAGATCTTGTGTCTATTCTTTTCTTCAGCAAGCTCAGTATTGAGTGCTGTGATCTCTTGTGTTTGCTTTTCAATACGTGCTTCGGGATCATGTAGGCTTAATTTAAGCTTAGATACCTCATTTGTGACTTCGATAGGTGAAGTTTCTCTAATATTATCAAGCAAAGAAGAGAGTCTTTGAATCTCGACTTCATAACTTTTGATCTTCTCCTTAGCATGCTTATATTTACTAATGACTTTCTTGTGGTCATTGAGTAAATCATTGAATGCATCGCCAAGCTCATCAAAAGTGAAATCATCGAGAGTTTCGCTAGTTACCTTATCGGATGTTGCCATTAGGCATACATTGGCGGTGTCTTGAGGAGAGTCCTTTTCTTCCTCGGAGTCACTAGCTTCGCTTTTATGCCAAATGCTTATGTTGGCATATTTTTTTGAGGAAGCTTTCTTGTATGTTTCTCATATCGATTGCTCTTTTTTGCGAATGGACAATCTTTTCGGACGTGTCCAGTCTTTTTGTAGCCGTAGCATATTGGCTCTTCTTCGTCATCTTCTTGTGGTTCCTTCTTTCTTCGATTGAAGCGAAGGAATTTCTTGAAGTTGCGAACAAGGAGAGCGTGATCATCACCTTCCGAGTTGTCGTCATCCGTCTCTTCAGGATCAGCCCTTCGACGGTGAGCTTTAAGGGCAATCTCCTTTGCCTTAGGAGCAGGCTCTTCGAAGTCTTTGAGGTCAAGCTCATGAGTCATCAGCTTTCCTATCAAAGTCTCCATGGACATAGTCGTAAGATCATTTCCTTCTATGACGGCTGTCACCTTAGGGTTCCAAATCTTTGGTAGCCCCCTAAGTAGCTTGCGGATCTTCTCGTGATTTGTATAATATTTGTCGAGAGAAGACAAGGGGTTGATGATGTCGAGGAATCTTGTAAACATTTGTGTGATCATCTCATTTGGCTTCATCTTGAATGCCTCATATTCTTGAGTGATACGACTTATTTTTGACTCCTTGACTTGGGTGGTTCCTTCATGTGTCACTTCTAGATGTCTCCATAATTCGTGAGAGGTGTGCATGTTGAGATCCTGTTAAACTCATTCCTGTCTATTGCACAAAATAAAGCATTAATAGCTCTCGCGTTTACACTTGCCTGTTTTTTCTCCTCGTCAGAATATTTGTCGTAGGGTTTCTTAACGAGATCACCATTGACAACTATCCTGGCGGGCTTTTTGTAACCATCGATAACAATGGTCCACAGGTCGAAGTCTAGCGACTTGAGATAAAAACTCATCCTTGTTTTCCAATAGGTGTAGTTTGTTCCATCAAATAGAGGAGGCCTATGAGTGGACTGCCCTTCACCGTGATTAGAAATCATGGATTGAGTGGTTGCCATGGATCAGCTCTAGGATGTTAGTCCTTGTTGAGAGAACAGAGCTCTGATACCAATTGAAGAACAAATAGGCAACTCTAGAGGGGGTGAATAGAGTTTATGACAATAATGTCCAATTAAAAATTAAACTCTTTCACCAATAGTAAATAATCAGAGTAAATACGGAAATAATAAAGAGCGAGAAAGCATACGCAAACACAACCGATTTTAACCTGGTTTTCCTCGTGGAGGACTAGTCCAGGCCTGAGAACTCTAGCTCAGGATTAAATCTACTATTTATGAAATAGTAGTTACACCCCATGCCTTTTCTTCAGAAGAGCACGTCAACTTATTACAGAGATCGCAGTGGCGATGCTTGGAATTTTCCAAGCGACTTCTTGAACTCTTTCACAAACTCCTAACTGAAAAGTACTGAGCACTTTGAGGCGTAGGGAGCTTGTGGCTAGTAGATGAGAAGGGTATGACTTGTATAAAGCTTGAGAGAGAAGAGAAGAGAAGATTGGATGATTGAAAATGAGAGAATTCAAGGCCTATTTATAGGATTCTAGGTATGCAGAATTCGGCCAGAATTCTGAGTCAAATTCAAAATTTTGGCCGTTGGACAACTAGCATCTAGCCAACCCTAAAAATTAGGGTCCTGGATTTTAGGGGACAAAATTCGGCCCGAACTCTGTCTCCATGAGAAAGAACTGGTCCAGAGGGCTAATGGGCTACTTTGATTTTTGTGGAGCTTCTGGTTTGTAGGATAGGTATAGGTTAAGTCCCAAATTGCTCAGTACGACTTAGTTTACATATGTCTAGACTCAAGAAAAGTATAAAATACAGACTCAAAACTTTGAGCATTGCAGGTACGAGCCGTCGTCCGTCTTGTACTGAGTTCAATCTTCATGTGTCGTATTGAAATATTACAAGTATCACATTGTTAATTGTATCAATATTTGGTTGACTGTGATTTTGTGTCAACATAAACTATGTTCAAGATTTTACACTAGTGGTGTGACACGACTCCTAACTGGACACTAGCTAAGTGGTGACCTAGCATAAAAGTCAAATGTGGGGTGACATTATATCTAAACCAACACTTAGGGTCCTTAGAAACACAAGGATCACTTTAGAGTTTTACAAAAACCAAGCATATAAATATATACACTAAAAATAATAATTAATTATAATTTAAGGATGATACATAAGCAACAATCTACAGATGTCGTCGGATGATAAAAAAATATAACCAACGCGTCCAAAATGGTCAAATTAGCTAGGATAGCCTACCCATAAGTCCAGTTTGGACACAGGGGCAAAATGGTAATTTCGGATCAAAATAATATCCGCCGTTGGGCACACTTTGCACCAAAAAATATGTCAAGATAGAAGTATATAAAACCTAGAAAATTATATGTCCATGAATCCAGAATGATGATACGAAACCAACGGTATGTCCGAAATGGGATTCCGATGACCCGATCACAAAATGGTCCGTTGACCTGGATATTGGTATCCGATTTGCACGAAAATGCATGTCGAAGCCAAAGTCCACTAAATCTAACAAAGTATATGTCAACGAGTCCAGAATGACGACACGAACTCAATGGTATATCCGGAACTGGATTTCGATGAGCCGATCTCAAAATGATACGTTGACCTGGACATTTGGAATCCGAGTTGCACCGTAATACATGCCAGGATCCACGTCCTCCAAATCTAACAAACTTTATATGAAATCATGCCAGAACGATGCCACGAGTCTACTGGTGGTGTCAGAATTGAAATCCAAAGTCCTAGGTTCGAAAATAGAATTTTACAAGTTAGAAATTACGAATTCGGACGACCAACTTTGGCGTCAAATTCAACCAATCAAACGTGCTCACAATGAAACAAAACTTAAGGGGCAGGAAGAGGGTTATACCAGCTATGCACAGCAACTGGTGGCACCAAATAGAGCTGCGACGACAGAGTTATGAGTCGACGAAGTCGGCTCCAAAAAATTGTCCAAAAATAGTATAATTTAAACGGTCAACTTGGTAGCCGATTTTGACGTATCAAATGACAAAATTAACGAACGAAACTTGAGGGGAGTGAAGAGCTATATACCAAAATTGTGAAGGAGCAAAGAAATCGTCGATCCAACGGTCGAATTTTTCAAAAAACGTGTGCAAAGTCGCTGCTTCGAAAGAGATAGATATTTGAGAGGAGAGAGAAAGAGGTATTTGTATATATATTAAGGAAAATAGATAGATATTTAAATATAGGTATTTAAATAAGTAGAGAGAGAAAAAAATATTTAAAATATAAAAAAGAGAGAATTTATGTGGGGGGTTCATAAGGGGATAACATGGAGCTTGGGTTCGGGTTCGGTTGAGCCGGGTCGGGTCAAAATCGGGTTTGGCAAAATAAATAAATTAATCTTAGGTGTTTTTGATCATGGATAAATAAGTAGCATACGAGGGCTAAACTAAATGGGACACAAGCGTCATGTGGGTAGTAGGCTTCATGTGGGCCAGGTCCATATGTTGGGTTGACAGGTTTGGGTCGAAAGGGTGTCCCGAATTCGAGTCGAAGATTAAATGTGACTCCGTGGGACGAATTAATATTGGATCTCGTGTCAAAAAAGTTATACGAAGCAAATAAAGCACAAAATGGTGTGTCTGAATGGGACACGAAGGTCATGGGTGTAGGGTGTCTCGAGTAGATCATACATGAGAAATTGGTTCTGAGAAAACGGCTGGTCTTGTGCTCCCAATTTAAAAGTCGCGACAACGTGCAAACGATGATCAAAGATAAAAGTAAAAAATCAATTAATAATTATTTGATCGATCAAATGGTCTAAATTGATCCGAAGTTGCGCGATGCAAAAAGAGCACAAGGGAACAAGTTCAAGTAGGACATGATATATCAAAACGAAGATAATCTTGTCTACTACAAAACCCATAAAGAGAGTTTCTAGAGATTGGCATCTCTGACGCTCCAGAAGTCAAAGTCACGGAAAGGAATATTTAATGATAAAAAATAATTATAATAAAATATTTATCGAAAATAATTCATTTAGAATATTTAAAATAAACCCTAAAATTCAGGGGGCTTACATCTTACCCACCTTACAAGAATTTCGTCCTCGAAATTTAAAATCCTCCAATAGGTCAAACTATAACATGTAGCTGCTCTGGCTACGATACTCGATCTGCTACCCTTGTGATCATCTCTTCCGTTTCTCTTTACAATCATTTTGGTTCGGGTTCAACAAAGGTCCTTCTATCATAAACTACGTCATATAACCTTTAGAATCTTCCATATTGATATGGAACCTTAATGTATACCATAAAATATAGGTCATTCTCTAGGCATGTTTATAAGCCAACAATCTTTAATCATCAACCATAAATACTTGATTTCCTTATCATATCCTAATTATTCTTATTCTATCAATCCACAGGCCCTTTGCATTATTTGTCTTCAATCCTTTCCTACAGCTTTTCCTTAAAATTATGTTCAATACTTATCCTTGGCGTAGAATCTTCTTCTTTTTTACTCAATAACTCCTCTGAATATAAATCCTCAATTTCAAAACTCCCGATTTATTAATTACCAATGTACATGTCTTTGTCTTGTTCCTTGTCGTTTTAACTGATATCTTTCCGATCTCGTACGTATTATTATATCTCATTCTAACTTATTCTATATCATTCTACTTATCGATATACCCTCTAATTACATGTAATTAGCTTATAGATAACCAATAATTACTTGGTCATCAAAGTCCTATGAATGCTCAATCCTTAAAATCTAAGCACAAGATTCTAATCCTCAATCCATAGTCACAACAATATACTATCTCATTTCTCCATCTTAGATACCCTATTATCAAGTCATTCTATCAATACAATCGTTCTTAATGGTTTCCAAGTCTACTATAGTCAGTCACCCATACTTGTCTTATAAGCTTAATCTAACCAATTCCTAGAAAAAGTACTTATCACAAATACGCAATACATTTATAGTTATACTGTAGAATCAGTTAACGAGGTTTGGCTATTTCGGTCGTCTATCAAATAGAAGGTAACAAGGTCTAAGACTGGGTCGAGCAATCCATAATAGTATCCAAACAAGTTAAAGGGTCAAGCAAGACAGGAAAGTTTGTCGGAATGTCTCCAAGAATGGTACGAAGACAATGAGATATTCCGTAATACAAGGTTAAAATATAATTTCTCGAACTTTCCTTGGATCAATCTATAAGGCGTTCCCAACAATTACCGAAAAGGACGAGAAGAATTATCCAAGAGGTTAACGAAGAAGAGTTTAGTCAAGTCATAGGAAAGATGGAACACAAAAATAATTATGTCCAAAAAGATAACATGAAAGCAATCCTGTTGGAGAGTCCTAGAGAACCTGTAATCCTAGTTGTGGATGTAGAAAGAAAAGTTAATCAAGACGAAAAAGAATAATGACGAGAATTTATTCTCGCTCATTTGGTCATAACAAAGTGAACCAAGTTGAGATGTGATCTGATAACCGTACATGTCTTCCTGAAATCATGTTGCCAGAATTTTTGTCACACCAGTAAGCTTAGATGCAATAAACAATAGAGTCATAACTAAGGTATACATCCTAAAATCATGTTATCTAGAATCCTCGCCACACCAACCGGTATGGCTGTAAAAAAATATAAATTTTATAACTAAGATAAGTATCCCCAAAATTAGGCCTATGTTTTTGTCATACCAGCTAATATGGCTGCGATAAATTCTAAACTCCATAAATAAAGCAGACATTTACCTTTTCAGGATATATCACAATTCAATCCACAAAATTTATCACGATGCAAGATCAAAGTCAACAACGAAAATCAGAAATCAAATTCAACAATGAATTAAAGAAGAGTAAATGAAAACAGATGGAAACAGATTTCGAGATGAGATTAGAGTGAGATCCTCAGGGGTCATCCCAAGGGTACTATCCTGGTCAAAATTGTAACCCGCTGAATTTCAAGCAAGAGACTACGTATAGTTAACGGTCCAATGCTTTGATGAGTTTTCCTATGTTGCAATCCTAGATATCCTCTAGGTGTTCTAATTGATGTCCCTAGTGTTAACAAGTTTTCCTAAGATCCTAGTTGCAAGCATGCTTGGTACAATAATGTAACCAAACAACTTAAGTCTGGACCTGCATGGGCCACCACATAAACATGTTACGACCCGTTACCGAAATTGTTGGGCCGGGCCGAGCCATGCCCAGCCTACGCTTGGTTAAAGCGTAGTAAGCTGTTCTAAGTATAGACAATAAAGGATCTAAGCTGCTAACAGTTCTAATATAACAATTAAAAGGTCCATCACAACACAACATCTATAAGCGAAAGTAAAATAAATACATACTTAATAATACACTTCCAAAGTATCAAACTGGAGTCAAAGTCCAGTGACTACAAGATATAGTCTAAACAGTTCAATAACTAAGCCAAAAATAATCTAAGCAAGACTACCAAGCGAGGTTCCCTACGGTGACTTCCTCGAAAGCAATGACCTGATCCTCTGTAGTGGGTCCATAGAAAAGATCACAGAGCAAATCTTCCTCCGAAAGTATGCCTACAACGTTATCCTGTCAGGACGGAAGCAAGTACTGATTTTACAAACTAAACATACTGAGCATGGAATGAAAAGAGATGTAATAAATAAAAATCGTGTCATATCTCATGTCGTGTCACAATCATGTCATATCACAAATCTATCATGTAAAGGAAACATTTCATCATGGCAATATATGTTTGTTTTAAAGTTTAAATTTGTAGCATATACGTGATCGGTCAATAGGTAAATAGGATGTACAGTGGTACATATCAAGTTTTTCTGAAGTATACATACGTACACTTAACGGCATTGGTGTATATCCATACACAAATGCGGGATCAGACCTACGACAAAGTTGCATATAGAATATAACAGTGCACGATAAATACATACGGAAAAGGGGGGCATGATCACGTATTCTACTAACAGTTTCCCCATAACCCAGATTTTAACATGTAAGAGATACGAGAATAGTATAAAACATGTGAGAGATACGAGAACAGTATAAAATATGTGAAAGATACTGGGAGCAGTATAAACATAGAAAGTACTGAGAGCAACTTAAAACATGGTAGGTACTGAGAGCAATTTAATTAAAGCATGTGAAGCATACGCTAGATATATAGAAACCTGTAAGATACGATTTTCAGTTTAAATCAATGTATTAACATGGTTCATACGTAATTCATTATCATATGCAGTAAAATAGAGTTTGTAGGGGTACTCGCCTCGAGCAAGTCAATAATAAGAATATGAAGATACAGATGTCCGGTGTCCTGTCAAAATGATACACTATCTCAGTCTCTAAACTATGTTCAAGATTTTACACTAGTAGTGTGACACGACTCCTAACTGGACACTAGCTAAGTGGTGACCTAGCATAAAAATCAAATGTGGGGTGACACTATATCTAAACCAACACTTAGGGTCCTTAGAAACACAAGGATCACTTTAGAGTTTTACAAAAACCAAGCATATAAATATATACACTAAAAATAATAATTAATTATAATTTAAGGATGATACATAAGCAATAATCTACAGATGTCATCGGATGACAAAACAAATATCACCAACGCATCCAGAATGGTCAAATTAGCTAGGATAGCCTACCCATAAGTCCAATTTGGACACAGGGGCAAAATGGTAATTTTGGGTCAAAATGATGTCCGCCGTTGGACATACTTTGCATCGAAAAAGGTGTCAAGATAGAAGTCTATGAAACTTAGTAAATTATATGTCCACGAATGCAGAATGATGATAAAAACCCAACGGTACGTCCAAAATGGGATTCCGATGACCCGATCACAAAAAGGTCCGTTGGCCTGGATATTGGTATCCGATTTGCACGGTAATGCGTGTCGAAGCCAAAGTCTACTAAATCTAGCAAGGTATATGTCAATAAGTACAGAATGACGACACAAACTCAACGGTATATCCGGAACTAGATTCCGATGAGCTGATCTCAAAATGATACGTTGACCTGGACATTTAGAATCTGGGTTGCACCGAAATGCGTGCCAGGACCCATGTCCTCCAAATCTAACAAACTTTATATGAAATCTTTCCAGAACGATGCCACGAGTCTACTGGTGGTGTCAGAATTGAAATCCGGAGTCCCAGGTTCAAAAATAGAATTTTACAAGTTAGAAATTATGAATTCGGACGGCCAAATTTGGCGCCAAATTCAACCAATCAAACGTGCTCACAATGAAACAAAACTTAAGGGACAGGAAGAGGGTTATACTAGCTACGTACAGGAACCGGTGGCACGTCAAATGGAGCTGCAACTGTGGAGTTACGAGTCGACGAAGTCGGCTCCACAAAACTGTCTAAAAATAGTACAATTTAAACGGTCAACTTGGTGGCCGATTTTGAGGTATCAAACGACAAAATTAACGGACGAAACTTGAGGGGAGTGAAGAGCTATATACCGAGATTGTGAAGGAGTAAAGAAATCGTCGATCCAACGTCCGAATTTCTTAAAAAACTTGTGCGAAGTCGCTGCTTCAAAACAAACTTCTGACTTCGTTTCCGAGCATGCGCCGACGGGATTACGTGCAAAACGTACGAATAGACTATGCATCGTGCCGGGGAGGAAGGCGGTGGCCTGGAGGAGTTTGCCCAGGGTCGTCGGACATGGGGGAGCGTCGTGGCGATGACGGTCGGCGACGGTCGACGGCGTACGACCCACGCTGTCGCGCGCACTGCTGGCCTTGCACATCACTGCGCTAGCAGCAGCAGCTGCTGAATGAACGTACATGGTCATGCGTGGGATGCTCGCAGCGGCGGGGCCAGCCAAGCGGTGGTGCAAGGCGGCGGTGGTTGGCCACGGCGACGGTGGTCGCTACAGCTGCCACGCGGCTAGTGCAGCCGCGTGCTGTTGTTACTGCAGCTACCGCTACTTCTTGTGCGCCGCTACTGCTGCCATACCGGGGTTCGCCGTGGTGGCACACGGCTACGTGACGGCGGCCAGGCGGTGGAGGTGAGGATGATGATGATGGTGTGGTGGTGATGGTGTTGATGATGATAATGGTGTTTGAAGAAGAGATGAAGAAGAAGAAGAATGGAGGGGGAAAAGGGTGTTGTGCTGTGGAGAGAGAGAGGAGAGAGATATTTAAAGAACGAGAAAGGTGAGAGAGAGAGAGAGAGAGAGGTCGGCTAGGGGTGTGGAGGGTGTACCAGTGAGAGAGAGAGTGTGAGTTATGTGTGTGTGTATATATATTATATAGAAAGTAAAAGAGTGAGAATAGAGAGAGCGTGTATTATAGAAAGAGAGAGAGAGAAGTCGGTTGAGAGAGGGGGTGTGTGTGCTGGTGATGGGGGATTGTGTGTGTGTGTGAGTAACAAGAGAGAGAGATATTTGAGAGGAGAGAGAAAGAGGTATTTGTATATATTATTAAGGAAAATAGATAGATATTTAAATAAGTAGAGAGAGAAAAAGAGATATTTAAAATAGGAAAAAGAGAGAAATTATGTGGAGTGTTCATAAGGGGATAACATGGAGCTTGGGTTCGGGTTCGGTTGAGCCGGGTCGGGTCAAAATCGGGTTTGGCAAAATAAATAGATTAAACTTAGGTGTTTTTGATCATAGATAAATAAGTAGCATACGAGGGCTAAACTAAATGGGACACAAGTGTCATGTGGGTAGTAGGCTTCATGTGGGCCAGGTCCATATGTTGGGTTGATAGGTATGGGTCGAAAGGGTGTCCCCAATTCGACTCGAAGATTAAATGTGACTCCATGGGACGAATTAAAATTGGGTATCATGTCAGAAAAGTTGTACGAAGCAAATAAAGCACAAAATGGTGTGTCTAAGTGGGACACGAAGGTCATGGGTGTAGGGTGTTTCGAGTAGATCATACATGAGAAGTTGGTTCTGAAAAAATGACTGGTCTTGTGCTCCCAATTTAAAAGTTGCGACAACATGCAAACGATGATCAAAGATAAAAGTAAAAAATCAATTAATAATTATTTGATCGATCAAATGTTCTAGATTAACTCGAAGTTGCGCGATGCAAAAAGAGAACAAGGAAACAAGTTTAAGCGGGGCATGATATATCAAAACGAAGATAATCTTGTCTACTACAAAACCCATAAAGAGAGTTTCTAGAGATTGGCATCTCTGACACTCCAAAAGTCAAAGTCACGGAAAGGAACATTTAATGATAAAAATAATTATAATAAAATATTTATCGAAAATAATTTATTTAGAAAATTTAATATAAACCCTAAAATTTAGGGGGCTTACAGCCCCCCCACTTGAGTATCACATTATTTTTGAAACGAGTGAACTCCGTCTTTTGTGTCAATTGCCGCCTATTGTACGATGATCGAAGCATTTGAGTCGAAAGTCTCAAAAACACTCTCATTAAATGAAATCTTGTCATTTAGATGAGGCGTAAGGAGTATGATGCCAAGATGAGGCGCGTGTGCCCAGCCTCGTGATGAATGACTCCTTACTATCTGCATTCTTGCCAATTTTTGTACGAAGATCGAAGCGTTTCAGCCTAAGGTCCGAGAATGAGACGCAGGTAGCATGGCGCCTAGATGAGGCACGGGTAATACAACACCTAGTTGAGGCATGGGTAACACAACACCTAAAAAAATGGTCTCGACCCGCTTCCGCTTTTTGGGATACGAGTACTTAGCCAAGTCCAGCCTACGCCACAACATCGACGGTAGTACGCTGTCTAGGTCTCAATGCCAATCTCAAATACAATAAAATCATAACTAATTGCTCATCCATAATAATTATTCAAATTATAAATCCAATAATTCACCAAAATGACATTCAGGAACAAACTCGCTAAAATAAATAAACTATCTAAACTAGAATTTAAGGTCAGCCTCCAAGTTCTCTATCTCCCTTTTATGGTCCATAGCGCAAAACTAGGAAGCATGCCAACTCACCTGCAATGATCCAATCAGAAAAGAAGCAAAGTACAACCCTATTATATATATTTATGTAACTTAATACAATATTGTTTCACTTAACAAAATGCCTTTAAAGCTTTTGAAAGAAAACGAGAAAAAGTACAAAAATACAAGTAAATTATGGGAAGTATTGCTATGGAAGTCTGATCTGAGAGCGATCACTTTGTTCCTTGGACCACACTATGACGATGAAGAAAACTGCTTGGAGAAGAACAATTGGAAGAACTAAGTCACCTGAAAGGTATTGACACAATTGGAACAGATGGCACAGTCGAATGCTTTCCTGCTTTGCTTCACTCTATTCTTGAAGAAAAGTTGAAGAGAAATACTCTAGAAAATCACTTTGCTCTGAAAGTCTCTGGGCTCTAAAAAGATTTTATATCCCCATTTAGTAAAAAAAAGTCTATTTATAGACTAGACCCTCTGTACGAAGAAAACAACATAATTGGATCTCTATGCATGCAACTGCCACCCACGACTGACAATCAGCCTTTACGCGTGATGACACATGTCCCATATAGAGTTTTTAGCCACTACACATGGTGATACGTGTCCCATTACTTCAGCAAAACAAGGATAACACGTTCCCACATCCTCAAAAAATATGGCATGAAAGCCATGTACACAAGCCACGTTCCCACATAATCAGGAAAAGCTGAGGGTAAAATAGCCCAAAGTAAGCTTCCTGCGTAAAATGGCTAAGAAATAGCCATGAGCATATAGTTAGCTCAAATAAACTCTACGCATACATAAAAAAGTAGCTAAGATAGCCTTGAGCGTAAAAAGCTCAAATAACTTTCATGGGTAAAGGAAGTTGTTTCTCGAGCGTAAAGTAGCCCGTTTACACAAAAGATCCTGGGTTAGTGTGAAACAATCTTCTTAGCTTCTGTGCAAATCTTTGTCTGAAAATCAATCTGTCAGAGCAATAGCAATCGTACATTTAATGCGATGTAGACCGCCTGTCTTCTGCATAAAGTCTGAGGATGGCTCTTACGTAGAGCAACTTGCGTAGAGTCTGAGGACGGCTCTTGCGTAGAGTTTGAATTAGAATCTATTTGACCTCTGCGTAGAGCTTTGAACTTCTTTGACTTGGTCCTTTTATAAAATATGATAAAAATATATCATAATTTATTTTTGCTTCTATAAATATAAGCTAGACAAGTAGAGATGCAATAGAGAATAAAAGAAACATACATATGAACTGAAAATAATAAACCACTAGCAAGAATATGGATGAACGAGACACTAGCAATAAACATATACAATAAACAGACAGTGGATTTGAAATACTTTTCGACATGTGAATGGCTGGACTAATACGGCACATCATACGATGCTATCCACATTTTTGGTACGGCCAACCCATATGTGAGGTGTATGACTTAGTTATCCACATTAAATATTCATTGGGGTTTGTTCACATGTCTACTTAGCATTTTCGCTCCCGACTCACTAAACAGCCAATAAACGAACAATGATACAATCAAATCTATTGTGTCACAATCGTGTCTCAACAGGATATCAAATAGAAACACAATATTGTATAACATTATAATGTACTGGAAACATAAAGCAATAGTGTACTTGTCTCAATCATTTGCAATTGTTTATGACTTGAGCACGTTGGCACAGAATAGTCGCAAATGTCATAACTACGCAAGGTGGCCTCTAACGATGGAACAAACTATACCATTGGTTCCAGGATAGTCCGATTAGCTTAGGGTTGATATGACAAAGTCAAAATTCGCACGAATTACGATCGTACGACTCAAGATAGAAATCTAGGAGAAATTTAAATAAATATATAAATAGATATATAACCTTGGAAAATATTTATGATACTAGAAAACTATATTGGTATATTAGTTAAATAATTTAGATAGATACTCTGAAAACCATCGAAAACATTTTCAGAGCTAAAACCCAAATTTGAAATTGATGTATAATGCCAAGCCCAAATACTATATTTGTTACACATACCATTTATATGATTTCACACAAAAATAACTTCCACTAGAAAAATATTCAAACTAAATAAAATAAATAGAAATTAAAAAAAGGGAAGTGGGCTTAAAATCTACCCACTTTAGAAAAACTTGTCCTCAAAATTTCAAAGAATACGATTATACACGATTTATGAATATAATCAAGAAAATGACATGATCAATGATCGAAATTGGTCAAGCAAATAGAATCAAAATCTAGAAGAAGATGCCATTGGCACTATCAGATTATAGTCAAAACGGTCGAGTCACGACGAAAAATGTTTAAGAACGATCAAAAAAATCTAAATCATTACAGCACTATCAACTTATTTGACCAAAACAATTTAGGCACGATTATAGAATTGAAATTTAGTTACGTTTAGGAATCTAGTGGAAGGAATGCAAAATAGGTTTAAAAGATGACGATTTAGAAATAAGAAAGAAAGGAAGAACTACCAGTTTATTGAGAAGACAGTAATAAGAAATAAGGCATCAATCAATTTGCAAAAAATTTATAGTCGTATGCTAATAAAAGATATAGCCTCTATGGTATCTAAAAATTGTAAGCATATCCAAAGTCATTTTAACGAGAATTTATATCTCGCCAGTGTACATCTGGCTGCAGTAAACTCTTGGTTTAATGACTCAAATAAGGATACGGTATCAAATACTCTATAAATTTTATCCAATATTGACACAACAACTCAAATACCAAAATAGGACAACTGGACATAATTTTAATAATATTCGGTAACCTACGGTTACTTAAAATTATTTCAACTTAGGGGTCATGCCTTGCTTGTGTGCTGCTGGCTGCAGTGAACCCATAGTCTCCATAATTCAAATAAATGGCGACAGTGCACATCTATCTTGCCATTGTAAGTCAACAAATATTTTTTCAACTATATCCATAAGAATTTTCAAGGAGCTTTTAGAAATTCAACAAGTTAATAATGATAGAAAAAGTGTAACTATTTGTTCTTGAAGTGGAAGTATCAATTTTGAAAATGAACAATCGAAAAAAATGAATGAAGACGACTTTAGAATTAATATGTAGATAATTGAATCAAGTTTGACTCAAAACTCAATAGATGGAAATAGAATATTGACACTTAGAAGAAAAAATTACTATGGCCAATGGGATATAAGTAAGCAATACGAACCTTACGATATGACGATGTTTAGAGATGACAAAAATAAAAATTTGAATAGATTATCAAGATTAGGGCTTGAATCCTAAAAGTCCTAATTTAACAGGCGAATAGTCTACCCACCTTTGATCCTACCATTGTATTAAGTATCTAATAAGGTTTGAAATCCTTGGCTAAATCATATGGCCTACTTAGCAACCTTAACTACCCAACAGTCAGTTGAATAAGGGTTTTCCTATGGTATACCTAATCCTAGCCATTCTCCTAAAATCAAATCAATCCTAACTATGAATGAGCATTTCCTAGTCGCTGGCTCGCAATAGTACGACTAACTTAAGTACTACCATGAGTTTTCAATCTTTTACGAAAACTGACCTACATGGGCCACCAAAACCTAGTTGAGGCATAGGTAACACAGCGCCTAGGTGAGGCACGAGTAACACAATGCCTAGATGAGATGAGAGCAACACAATGCTAGGTGAGGCGTAGGTAACACAGCGCCTAGGTGAGGCACGAGTAACACAACGCCTAGGTGAGGTGCGGGTAACACAATACCTAGGTGAGGCATGGTAATAAAATTTTGAAGTCATTTATCTTTTTGAGGCGTGTGTATCGATATCCTTACTTCTACAAGATCCTCTTCAAAGTTTTCTAACTTTATGAACAAAGTTCGAAATACTTTGAACAGAAGCATGGCACGTGTATTAGATGATGTCAGCAAAATATTCTTCGAAATGAGCTTTCATTGATTTGGTTGTATCTTTGAAGAGGCGGTAGGCGTTTCACATTCATTTCAAAATGTGTGTTTTGAAAACCTATAAATAAGCATTTGTTGTGAGGAAGAGAGACTTTTCCATCTCCCGAGTGTTCTTTTCTTTTCTGAATTTCTGTCATCTTGCCAACTCTCCAACTCTATCCGATTTCTCATCGCCATGGCCCAAAAATTAAAGAAAAATCTATCGCTCGAGCCTCTAAGCTAGCAACCACTACTTTCGTCGATGAACAGACTCATTCCGACGTTTATCGCGAAGTTGAGGGTATGGCTACCTCGAAAAACTTTCGGTCGGTACTGCTCAGGCCGTCTATTCAAGTCGATACATGGTCGGGTTTCTACCCACAAATCATCATGCTAAACTCGTGTGCCTGTGCTCCCATCTTTAATAGCCATGCGCCTACGTCGACAGGCTCACCCGCTAAACAGTTTACAAGCCTTTTCTTTTGCGAGTGTATGTGAAAAATGGACTACGCGCCAGATAAGCTACGCGCCATTTCTCTTGCAGGCTCGTGTGAGAAGAGGTCCATGCACCTAATAGGACATACACCACTTCTTTGCAGGCGTATGAAAAGTAGTTTACGCCCCTAACAGTACACACGCCCAAGTATCCGCGTGCTCGATTCGTCCACTCGATAGTCCTTTTGTAGGCGTATGTGAAATAGTACACGCGCTGTTTCAATAACAATTTATGCACATAAGTAGTACTTATACTGAAAGTATTATTTTCTAACCTATTTTCTTTCTTCTTCTTTTTTGTAGTGTACATGGTGGTGCCTCCTTTGGATGAAGTCCTTTTTGGTCCGTCGCTCTGCCTACTGGGCATAAACTTTATCAAGGATGTGGTAGAACCGGCGAAGGCCACCATCAAAGTCGAACAATGGGTTACATGGATGGCTCTCATTGAAGGGCCATCTGATTCGTTCTTGGGGCACATGCTAAATCTGGAAAAAATCTTGAAGGGGGGCGGAACACAGAACTTGTATATGAAATCTTGGTTCCTGTTTGGCGACCGTATGGCATCTCATACAGATGAGATCTTAAAACTGAAGGACGATTGGTACTTCATATCCAACAGATTGAGGATGTATCTTCCCTATATAGACCGACGCCTACCCCTCTCAGCTTTCACTTGTCTAGCCTTAAAAAGGAAGATGGACTAGAACTTGACCCCTACTCAAGCTGTGGCTTTGGCTGGCCATTTTAAATTAAAGTCTTATTCCACTTATAGAGACATTTTTGAGGTTGCAAGGGATGGCCCTTCCTATTCAGCAAGGGTATTGCATCCGAGTAAATTGATAGGTGATGCTGAGAAGGAGTCCATGCCTTTCAGAGTCCCACCTTCGCCAACCGGATATTTGAGTCTGATGTTTCCTATCCTTTGGGTATTTATCGGGTTGCAGGATAGGCTCATCACACGAAGGATTGGAAAATCATCACTTAGTGGGTCCTCACGGAATATAAGGACGTATTGAAGGAGTTAGGTTTGTTTTATGCCATCAGGGCTACCCAATACGAGATAGAGGTAAAAATACTAGGTTCTTAGCGCTGTTCAAAATGTACAATATGGACACGGGCACCTTCTTTACACCCCTACCCTATAGGAGATTGGGGTCTGGAGGTTAAGAATGTTGAGATGATGGACGTTTACAAGGATTTAATATGCCATCATATGATAACCCTGCGCCATGATGTCCACAGATCTTCCCCTCATACTCATGCCTGGAAACGACATGTCTTCATGCAAAGAGAAGCACCCCAGGAGAAGAATTCTTTCGGCATTCGCTCGTCTTCATCGATTAAGGCTATTGCTAAAGCTATAGCGATGCTAATGGAGAAGAATCCTCGCGAGAATGATTCTGGAGATCAGAGTGATACCATTTTACTACTTCTATCATGACATACTCCCGATGCCGTCGAAGGCACGACTAGCAGCATATATTATGTTGTGGCTTCGAGACTGCGTGGTTCCAGGATGCTCTAGTTCTCTTGAAAGGCTGAGTCAGAATCTTGTCTTCCCTGTAGTACAACTTATCTTAGGCATGAAGCTGGCCCTCCTCTCTGCGATGATTTACGGCCTCCAACAAGGTCTAAGGCAGTTCATAGACAGGATCCTTGTATATGAGGGAAATAAGGGGGAGTTCGCTCATCCCGAATTACCTTACCACCATTTGATGGGTTGGCTAGTTCTACATTACCCATCTTTGATGAGCCCGGGCATGGCGTCTACCATTCAACCAGGGAATGCTTTTCTTTATCGCTACCGACAACAGTCTTGGTTGCACAAGGAAGTCTCCCTTTGCAGAAGGGCATTGGCATATTTAAAGGGGTATGAGCCCTTCAAAGTCCGTCCAACCTATAAACACTTTAGCGAGGAAAGTGAGTTGGTGGATGCAGGGACATATTTTACTAGCCTGTCGGAGGAAGCATTTCACTTGCTGCAGTCTATCCGGCCTTCTCATTTGGTTTCTCGCGATCGGAATGAAGTATATCTGGAGCCCTATCTTCCAAGTCGCTTCGTGCGTCAGTTCGACTATAGTCAACTCCTACAGATCATTGCTAGAGACTGCCTTTGGTATAAGGGTAGCCTATTCGATGGTGCATAGGCCTGGCAATATTACAATGCTGGTTGTACACCTAGGCATATTTTGTAGCCCGCTGACTTTGATGGTATACATTTTGTATTCTGTCGTAAGTTTTTATTTTTCAGCAAATAGTCCGGCCCCGGGCTATAATCGGGAGAAGAGTTTCATAAAGAGGATGATGTTTGGCCCCCATGCAAAGAGGACCAGAACCTCCTCGCCAGTCAGTAGAGCATAAAGGAAGGAAGCTCCAGCATGGTCGTCCCCTCGACGAAAGGGGATGAAGAAAGTCATCTCTAAATCCAGGGTGACTTCCCCGGTAAGGATCCTAAAACTTTTGATTTGACAATGTCCTTCTTCAACTTTTATTGACCCTCTTTTCTTCATTATGTAGGTTGCTTGTATGAGTTCCCAGGTTCCTAGGGAAGTGTCCAACACACCTCCGTCTCCCATCAAGGAGGATGCCGTTGATGCAGCCTCTCCGACCGGGAACAAGAAAGAACTGGATATAATAACTTCTTCTTTCGATATTTCTAAGGGGTACATCGACGATCTGATAACTACTCTAAATAGAGCTCAGGCATGGGCGGGCTCCTCAGGTAAAACATTTTTACGCTATGGGCTTTTTCTTTGCTTTTCGCCAAGCTGACGAGGGTTATTATTTCTTGCAGGAGGTCCGTCATTGCCTGAAATTAGCGGGACGCCCATAGTCGAAATGGGGACGATTATCACACACTCCGATACATTGTCCGAGGGTATGGCTGTAAGGCTCCCATTCGGGGCCACTACCCAGTCCAACACTGAGGGAGAGGGGGTTTAGGTTGACCCTTCTGTCTCGATCGGCCTCATTGATCACAAGGCTGTTGAGGAGGTGGTCCTCCAACAAACTTATGAGGGCCTATTCTCGGGGCGATCGATCTCTCGGGTATAGAGCCAGCGCATGAGGTTCCAACCCGGACTGACGGATATATTGGTATTCTGCTACGGGAAGCACCAACAACAACCTTGGTTGCTGGGGTCACAGAACTGGAGGGTACTCCACCCCGTATTTCTAAGGCAGCTGTCCCTCAGAAAGGTTCGCTAAAGATTCACTTTAAGTCACTACATCGACAGTCTTCCTCTATGTCAGATGCCCTTCAAATAATGACTCCTACCCTGACAGAACCGTTGGTTGATAGGGAAAAAGAGACTCTTGAGTCTTTTCATCTCGTGCCGAGGGTGTCTTTGACCGCGGGGAAGCTGTATCCAGTTCTAACTTTGGTCGGGGAATTATAGGAAAGTTGTCACTTTCGAGGCTCCGAAGGAAGTGATTTTGTCAGCCCTAAGTGTGGGCGAATCCAGTCAAGTACCGGTGGCTCGGTCCTTGATCTTTTCTACCACTTTTGAGGTTGTACCCACTATTGTATCCTATCATACGTGCCCTTCAACTATGATACCGCTGATGACACCTCTTTCACTTGCGGAGGAGAACGAATATACTAGCGCATTTATAGAGGCTTTCTACTTCGTCTTACGAAGGGGTGTAGAGAGTATCTTGGAGCATGGCCGTCCTTTTATAATAGCCAAGACGGCTGTCCTAAACTAGGTTAAGTCGATAAGGGCTTAAAAGGTCAGGCGGCAGTGGCCGATGCACTCGAGGCTGCGGTAGGAGAGACGGAGGTTCGTCTCGCCGAACTTTGATCTTTGCAGTCTACTAATACTTCTGTTTTGGTTGTTGAAAAGAAAAGTAAGCTGCTAGAGAATGTCTCCGCAGCCAAGGTATCATACCACTCTGATTTGGCAGCCATCGAACAAAACCAATTAATCGCTACTACCAAGGAGATCGAACTTGCGTCTATTGCGGAGTCAATCCTTGGTGTACGAAAAGGCTTGGCTGTGCGTATAAGCAGACTCAAAGAACGGATCAGGCAACTCTAGGAGATGGTGGTCGCCCTGGAGATCGAGGATCAGGAGAAAGTACAAGAACAGGAGCTTATCTGCCAATAGGTGAAGGACCATGCTCCACACTTGACTATTCTGTGAGAGCATAGGGCCGAGATGGATATTATTGTAAAAAAACTAGCTGCCCTCGATGATGAAGAAGTCATGAACCAGCAGGCAGAAAGCCAAGCTCAAACAAAGGTCCAGGAAATGGCAAAGTTTTTGAAGCAGCGTATAAACAAGCTATGTACTGATATTACTAGACAGTAATTTTTTTTTCTTTTGGGATTTAACCCCACACTTTTTTTGTAGTCTCCGTTCTTGGGGTAATAAATAAAGATAATTTCTTTCTGCTTGTCTCATTTTTTTGTACTTTATGTTATATCTGTGATACTGGCATTTGCTACCTTCGTGGAGGTAATATAGGTAGCACTTATAGTCAAGTACGGATGGAGAATAGAAGTAATGGTCACCGGAGGACGAGAATGTTTGTTCAGAGGTAATCTGGACATGACAAACATCAGACTCTAAACAGGTAACTTACTCAAAGGTTAAAAGAACATGGCAAAAAATGTAAGAACAACTTAGAGGTAATATGGACATGTTTGTTCTTTTAAGAATCCTTTTTGTGGTCTTATCATCATTAATTCGCCTAGGACTAGACGCGGGTGATAAGTTATAATAACGATTTTATCAAAAGAGGTAATATGGACGTGTCGAGAAAAAGGTCAAAGGATAATAATATATACTCAGAGGTAATATGGACATGGTAGACATTCAAATACAGACATGATAAGTACGAATGCAGGGGTGAAGGTTACAATTAGAGACACCTACACACCTATTTTTGCTTAACATAATATTTCTTAAGGCACTTGCCATTTATGGGCATTATGAGCAAGTCTCCGTTTGATTTTGCTAGTCGATATGCACCATTAGAATAGATTATTTCTACAACAAATGGTCCTTCCTATTTAGGTTGGAACTTTCATGCTGTCTTATGGGTCATAATCATTGGTTTTCTGATGGATATGACGAGGTAACCGACCTAGAATGACCTTTCCTTGGCCTTTTTGTTGAAAGCTCCCGAGATTCGTGCTTGGTATAGCTCAATACACTGTTGAACTAGGAGGTGTTTCTCGTCCAGTGCTTCTAATTCTTGTAGTCGTAAAAGGTGGTTATCTTCGGTAGTCATATGACTGTTAAGAGCCACTCGTAGAAATGGGATTTACAATTCTAGAGGGAGTATAGCTTCGCCTCCGTATACCATGGGGAATGACGCACTACCAGTAGGTGTCCGGACTGTGGTTCGGTAAGCCCAGAGGCATTCACCGAGCTTCTCGTTTCAGTCGTGCTTGTTAGAAGACACGACTTTTTTAAGGAGTTTCATTATCGTCTTATTGAAATCCAACCCATTTGTTGCTGAGTTGTATGCGGTTGAGGCTATACTCTAAATTCGATTATGGTCACAGAATCGATGAAATGCGCTACTAACAAATTGTGGGCTACTGTCGTAGATGATCCTCTGAGGCACCCCGAATCTGTAGATGATGTGATGTTTAAGGAAATTACTCACATTCGAGGTTTTTATGTCAACGAGTGTTATCGCTTCCGTCAACTTGGAAAAATAATCAGTTATAGCCAAAATAAACCGGTGACCTTTTGATGATGGTGGGGTGATCGTATAGATGATATCCATTCCCCATGCTTCAAATGGCCAGGATGTAATTGTCGGGTGTAAGAATTCCAGCGGCTGGTGAATGAAGCCGCGTGGATCTTGCCCATTCGACATTTCTTAGTGTATGCCAATATGTCTGCTATCATTGTGGTCCAGTAGTAGCCCATGCGTCTAAGTCGGTCCTGTAGTTTAGGACCTGGTTGGTGGACTCTGCAAGTACCATCATAAGCTTTACAAATTACTTCCTTTGCCAGATTATTTGATAAACATCGGAGTAGGAGTCCGTCAAAGGAGTGATGATATAGCGTTTTAGTTTGAATATTACAATAGAACCAAAGAGAGCGTCTCCTAATGGAGGCCACTTCCTTTGCGTTATCTAGCAGGATTCCATAGACCGTGAAATCTATAAAGGGGGACCGTCAGTCTCGAACATCTATGCTGGCATCCATGGAATGGTCGGCTCACATGCATAAGTTATTCTTAAGGCATACTAGCTCTTGACTGATCACCATGATTGTTTATTGGGTTCCGAAGGGTACTGCTAATAAAGCTGCAAGACCAGCCAGGACGTCTACTTCCAGGTTCCGTAATCGTGGAACGTGTTCTATTAAGAATCATGTAAAGATGAAAATCATCGAGATCGTCGCCTGAGGGTATGGGATCAGTTTTCATGTCGAACCTAGTATTGTCCTCGGACCTGGTTAACTATCAGCTGAAAATGTCGTAAGCTTCCAGAAAGTCGACCCCCAGCTCTTTAGCTAGCCGGAGCCCTATGATAAGAGCATTGTACTATAAAATATTATTAGAACATGATTCTGAGAGTGAGTATGCTCGCTAGATGACCAAGTCGTCGGAGGAGATTAATATTACCCCTACTCCTGCCACGACATCATATTTGGGTCCAGTCCTCAAAGCACCATCGAAGAACAGTCGCTAAACTGGCTCTTCCGTTGTGATATGGGCTTCCATTACTTCATCTGGAATATCGTCATAATGTTTTGATTTTTCGGCTATCGGATGAGCGGTTAGGAAGTTATAGAAGCATGAAAATTCTCAGCTGAAGACATCCCTTCGCCAAAGCACAGAAGTGGCAAAAGACTCAGGCTCAGTGCTAAAAAGACAAAACAGAAGATATGGAGAGAAGTCCCTTTATTGTCATGTCAACCAAAGTCTAGTACAGACACATCAAGACCATACATAAGGGACTAATTTTGTTCTTCTACAAAGAATCTAGTACAGATTCGACAGAAGCCTAGAGAGATCTACAAAGGATGCAATCTTCATCAAAGCGCAGCCTTCCTTCTTTTTGAAACACACGGTGGAGGATTGACCTCCACTGAAGCATGTTCTGATATTCCTGTGGGCGCAGCCTCTCCGAAGCATATCAGTAACTCGGCACTTTGAAGAAGCCAAAGCCTTCAGGCCATAGGCGCAGCCACCTCCCTACGCCAACCTCAGAAATAAGATGGTGGCAGGCCCCCCTCCCCTTCCTTTATTCAAGAAGCCAATGTCTTTACTCCTGAGGCGCACCAACCTCAGAAATAAGATGGTAGTAGGCCTCCCTTCCCTTCTTTTATTCCAGAAGCCAGTGTCTTCACTCCAGAGGCGCAGCTATCTGCCTGCGCCAATCTAAGACGCGCAAGGGTGTCATACCCTTCTCTTCGCAGCCAACGCCTTCACTGTTCAGAGGCGCAGCTACTTACCTGCGTCTGCATGAGGCACAGGATGGTGATATGCTCACAATATCTCCATTCCCATGGCGCAGTCATCTGCTCCGGATCAGAAGCTTAAGTCACTTCTCTACAAGAGACTTGGGAACTCCTATCGCAACCAATGCAAGTCAACATGATGCTCCAAAAGCACAGTAACCTCGCCAACCTGAAGCACAAGTCTACTTGTCGCCTACAGCACAGTGACTCTGGTAGCCCGAAACACAGCTTCATAAGTTGCTCTATACGTACATAAGTTTCATCGTCATTCGAAGCCAAGTCCACTCGTAGCCTGAAAGCATAGAGGTTCCGTCGTCTCCATAACCACACTCTACTCGTCGCCCTAGAAGCACAACAGCACTTAGTCCTCACCAGAGGCACATGAAGCGTGGGTCCACCCTAATTGATTTGTTTAAACTGCCTCTTGTAGAGAAGATTGGGATTAAATCATGATTGATATCATATCAGATTGATTTAAATCTTAGACGAGGATCAATTAGACACCAAATCTACGATAAAATCCTAAGTTTTACTCGGCTATATCCGAGCAAGCAAATCGGTACGCACCACATGTCACCTCCTTCGGTTATGTTTATAAATACCGAAGATCTCGTTTGAGGGGAATCTCGATGTCCGCCACGTGTTAGCGCCAAGAAGCCTGCACCGTACAATGATGACAGATTCTTTCATATCTCAGGAACCCTAATGCACGCAGCATATGTGCTCGGTTCTCTATAAATAGAAGGAGTTCTTCTTCTACCAAAAAAAGGAAAAAGAGAAAAAGAAAGAGGGAACACTGACAATTGACAATCTTCAAAGGAGTAGTGCTCTCCCTCCACGAAGATTCGACCACCCTCATCCGCCTATCAACCAAAGAACCAACTAACCAACCATCTTCAAGGGATCTTCTCATCCAGACAGCCTCTTGATTGGTGACCCAGAGTCTCATCAAAGGCGCCAGAGAGCCATAGCAAGGTTGATTCGTCGTCAGATTGTCAACGGAGTAAAGGAGCCGCTGTAGTGCTCGATCTCCACCATCACACTTTCCTAGAAACCTCTTCTTCCTTACTTAGAATATCCTATTAGGACTTCCTTCTTTGTACATAGATACCTTATACGTTCAATAAAGCAAAAAGTTTGTTCATGATCATTTTTTCTGGAACAAATGTCATATCATATGGTGACAATAGTATTACCCATGTAGCAAGGCGAGAATTTAGTGATCCTAGTTTGGTCATGAGGACCCTGAGGAGATTGACCCAGGAAATAACATGGATCGTCTGTCCCACCACGTAATGACAGGTTTTCTGAATGGCAAAAACCAGGGCAAGACATTCTTTATGAACATGAGTGTTTCTTTGTTCGGTCCCAACCAGTTGCCGACTGAGGTAGTAGATAGATTGCTCGTGGCATGTATCATTTTTCTGTGCTAACAAAGTGCCGAAAGAATTATCCATGGCTCGGACGTAAAGTAAAAGGGGTTTTCCATGACTGGTGCTACTAAAATTGGAGGATTCGTGAGGTACCTCTTAATGTCCTCAAATTCTTGTTGGCACTTTTCGATCCAAACATAAAATACTCCTTTCTTCATAACCTCCGCAAAGGGTTTACAGCATCCCAAAAGGTTAGAAATAAATCTTCGGATGTATGCTAAACGTCTTTGAAGACCGCAAAGTTCACGAAGATTATTTGGTGGTTGCATCTCAATGATAGCTTTTGTCTTCTCGGGGTCAACGTGAATACCCTTTGAAGTGATGATGAAACCTAAGAACTTGTCACTGGATACCCCCAGGAAGGAATTGGTTGGGTTCATCTTCAATTAGTGTTCCCCACTACAACAGAAATGGGTTATAATAGCGTGCGTGGAACGCTGTAGAATATCTATTATAGCATATTGCATCCGCTATAAATGCCCCCGCTATAATAACCCCATGTACAAGAACGCTATAAAAGTATAGCGTTCCAAAACGCTGTTGATGGTTTATAGCGTTTACGGCCGCTATAGAGCATGTATAGCATTTCGAAACGCTGTAAATTGCTTATAGCATTTGGGAACGCTATAGAGATTTAATAGCATACATGAACGCTATTAATCAGTTGTAGCGTTCATGAACGCTATAAACCTTTTATAGCAATGACAAAAAATCAGTTAAAAATGACAAAAAATCGGTTTTAAAAAACAAAAAATCGGTTAAAACGACAAAAAATAACCAAAAAATAATCAAAAAGTGACAAAAAGACAAAAAAAAGGGTAAAAAATGACAACAAATCGCTTAAAATGACAAAAAATTGGTAAAAACGACAAAAAATAATCAAAAAGTCACAAAAAAGACAAAATGGATAAAAATGACAAAAATCGCTTAAAACGACAAAAATTTGGTAAAAATGACAAAAAAGCGATAAAAACAACAAAAAATAATCAAAAAGTGACCAAAAAAGACAAAAAATGGATAAAAGCGACAAAAATCGCTTAAACGACAAAAATTTGGTAAAAACGATAAAAAATATTTTAATTATATTAAAGAAATTATAAGTTTCTACACTTTTTGTTATATGTCAAAAATTAATATATCAAAAGTAGGACTTCAATATATATATATATATATATATATATATATATATATATATATATATATATATATATATATATATATATATATATATATATATATATATGTTGCTTTCAAATATATACATTTTTCCTCACTGCATAATGAATTTATACATTGATATATGTCAAAAATATATCAAAAGTAGGACTTCAAATTTTTTTTCAAATGAACCAGATCTCTTATTCAGAAAACAACTATACCTTTAACAGCACAACATAATGAACACTATTGTAACGACACTTCTAATAGCGGGGAGGCATAAACGCTATATATAAACTGCTATTGTATGAACTTTTAATAGCATATCCAATAAACGCTATGGATGATGGTATTATAATAGCAGGGCGACATAAACGCTATAGATAAACTGCTATTGTATGACCTTTTAATAGCACAGACTAATGCATGCTATTGATGATGACATTCTATAGCAGGGAGGCTTGAACGCCATAGATAAACTGCTATTGTATTCCCTTTTTGTTGTAGTGCCCTCATCAGATCGAGGACGGTCCTTAAGCCATAAAGGTGGTCACTACGGAAATGACTCTTGACAGTGATGTCATCAACATAGCATTCAAGTGTCTTATGCAAGTACTTACGGAATATGGTACTCATGGCTCGCTGGTAAGTAGCACCTGTATTCTTCAGACCAAAAGGCATCACCGTGTAACGGAATACTCCGATCAAAATCTGGAACGATGTATATTTTCTTCGTCTAGGAACATCTTGATTTGGTTGTAGCCTAAGTAACCATCCATGAAGGACATATGCTCGAACCCACAGGTGTTGTTGACCATCACATCAGTGATTGGTAACAAAAATTTATCTTTCGGATAAGCGGTGTATAGATCACGGAAGTCTATACAGACTCGGATCTCTCTATTTTTTTTATGACTAGGACAATATTGGCTACCCAATCCGAGTGTTATTCTTCACAGATGAAATTGCTTGCTATTTATTTGTTTACTTCAGCTTCAATAGAGTTCAAGACATCCGGGAGGAGACGTCGTTGTATAAAATCCCTATATTTTTGAGATTTTTTCTGATATTTTTAAAGATTTAAGCTTGTTTTATGTTAGTTCATTTTAAAACATTCTCTTTTTATAAATTTGCATAACTAAAACAAACAAAAAAAGATAAATCAAATTGGTAGTTAGAAATGTTTAATAAAATAGGTTAGAAATGTTTGATAATATTAGAATTATTTTTATTATTATTTATATACATTATTAAATGAAAAATGTTTATTATTTATTTTAATATTTTGTTTAAAGGAGTGAACACAATAAAAAGGTTTTATTAACATATATATATATATATATATATATGTATAAGGATAATATATGAGTATTGTTTTAAAAAAATATACTTTTCCCTTGGCGATACTGCTCAATGAACAGTACCACCTATGGCCCGAACTAAAATTCTCTTCAGCCCGATTGAATAGGAGCGGACGGGGGGGGGGGGGGGGGGGGGGGGGGGGGGGGGGGGGGGAGGGGGGGTGTCAGCATATATATATATATATATATATATATATATAAAATATATATATATATATATATATATATATATATATATATATATATATATATATATATATATATATATATATATATATGCGACCAACTCCTAAAACCCTAAACACCCACACCCGATACCTTCGACCCTGATCACCCCACAGTTTACACGTGCCTACCTGTCACGACCCGCACCCACCGTGAGGGTACGAGTACGTAACAACGCCCAGCCTACGCCGCAGTATCGACGGTAGAACGCTGTTCTAGGTCATGAACTATAACTAACACAATATAGAATAATCTCCAACTGGAGGCTAATCACAGAAGGTACAACTCAATCACAACTAGAGATAGAATATGGCACGATAAAATAGATAAGAAAATCCTCAACTGAGGTACAACAGAAATGAAATAACGTAAGTTAATAACTACCAGTCTCAACATCTCTAAATATATAACTCTGAAAATAAGGACAACAACTAAACATGAAAATGGAAACAATCTAGACTATCTAAACTATGCAATGGATATCATCCTCAGCAGCTGCCTGAACCTCCCCAGGGGTCCAGGTCGCGAGTGTCATCTAGGCAAGCTCCAATGTAAGGGGTGCAGGGTTCCTCATCATCCTCTGTAAAATTTTTAACAGGTCCAGTCAGGACGGGAGCGAGCACAATACATCTCACGCAGATCATAATAGGTTAGAGAATATAAACATGCAAGAGAGTACGATACATAAAACTGAAAGAAAGTACATGATGTAAACAGAGAGAGAACTGTAATAGAAATATCTACTTTAAGTAGAGAGCTACCAGTGACTAGTGATTTAGAGTACAAAGTCGACATGTGAACGGCTTGATTTGCACATGACTATACCAAATAGACGTACATGGCTAAACTACTTTGGAATTGTTCACATGACTATTTATACTCTCCATACCCCAATCAATACACAAGGATCCAGACAAGTTATGTTACATACATGGTTTTCACATGAAGCCCATAGATGGGTGTACATAAAGTATTCATGAGGGCTCAGAAACTGAGTGCACATGAATTCTACATGAAGGCCCATGAAGGGTGCACATGAAGTATAGATTATACATAAAATACACGAAAAACATGACCAAACATGATAGCACATGAGAGTACACGAGCGAGCACGAACGAGCATGAAGCACATGATAAACATGAACAACATGAGAGCGAGGAATACACGATGTACATGAAACACACGACACGATGTATCCGATGCTCCCGAGGGGGGTAACATCTCAATGTAGGGATCCATATAGTACCAATCCGTGATAATATCTTGACAGCATCAGATAAGGTAAACTAGAGCAGGAATATAATTCTAAGCAAGTTATGAATGATCAGAGAATGTACTCGCCTGGTATCTGAATAGCTGTGAAAATATACAGTCCGAAATGAGGTACCTGACTCCTAGTTAGAGCAACACAAGTCAAGATGTATACAGGGGATGATAAATGTAATCTACAATGCATCTGCATGCTGTCTAGGTCAAACTAGGCTAAAGTCAACACTTGGTCAACTCTAGTCAACCACACTAGTCAAACTAGGTCAACTAGGTCAAGTCCTAGCCCCAACAAGTCTAATAAGTCTTACTAGGCCTAACCATGCCTAGACTAGCACCCAAGCACAATCACAAGGCTAACACTAGGTATCAACCCATATATATATATATATATATATATATATATATATATATATATATATATATATATATATATATATATATATATATATACACACTCAAGTATGTAACATATATATGCAATCATCTCATCATCATATTTATATTTATACAATATATAGATATCCTAACATGTAGTCTAACTTACCCTCCCACATGGTATCTAGCAACAACTCAACCACTATGATTTATTTAGTCTCAAACAAAATATATCACATACATACAATGTCATGATAATCCAAACCTAAATTCAAAATATAAGGCCAAGTTCAATCATGAACTGAATTACATGGGAACCAACCTAAGAATAGCTCAACAAATAAACACCACAAAGTCATGTAAAACTGGAAATGAACATTCAGTCAACTAGCAATAATGAACATCAAAACCAAAACCATTTGTGTGGATGTGTAAACAGGAAAACAGGGAATAGGAAATTCAGATTTGGGTGTGTAGACTATCAATCTTGTGTGTGTGGGTTAGGCTATAGGTCTCAGGAATTGGAGTGACAGAACATTAGTTCTCAAAGTTTATGGGTGAATGACAAACAGGGTGTGACAGGGTTTACATGACTCAAATCAGTGTGTAATTAGTCCCAGACTTAACAGTGATTGTGGGCAACATTAGCTCATGTATGGGTGTATAAATGTGTACGGTGTGTACTCAGGTTTACATTCAAAATAACACCCAAATGTGTGTGAATATGTCACAGGTTTCAGTTAACCATTAGGAATGAAGGAACTAAACCAAACTGAAATACAATTTAACATAAACCAATATAAAAACCACACACGCCATTCTCAGATTTGAGTTTCTAACAGTGAACACAAACAGTGCATAGATTCTCAGGGTTCCAGTCATCTCGGTTTTCATAATTTCAGGTTTGTGTGTGTAATGTGCTTAGGCATGTGTGTGCAGGACTCTTAGGGTAGGTTCCTGTGTGTGCAGGAATCAAAACAGTGTGCAGATGGGAACATTCCCAGGAACCCAAAACAATGTATATGAAGTGGAGGCCTAGGGGAAAATCTGTGTGAGGAAAATTAGGATGTGTATGAGTGCGTAGTGAGTGAGATTCACTAATTCACAGTTGAACAATGACAGTTCAATTTTTGAACTAAGCCATTGGCAACCCAAAAACGCATCCAACCATCTATTTGTCAAACACCAATCTTAAACAATATGCCATTAACCTATTACATATGCAGGTGGCCTAAATTAACCATTTAATCAATATAAATCAGTTTAAATACAATTTACAATTCGAAGAAATGCTGAAACAGGGAAGTATCCGTCCCTATTGGAATTTCATGTTTTCGAAACCAATTTACCATCAAGATTGCAATCTAACCTACTCATCACTCATTGCATATGTAAGTGAGCTAAATCTAAACATTCATCATCATTTGAATCAGTAAAATAACAATTTAAAACCCAAAGAAACTGAATTAGTGAAGTATCAGTCGGGTTATCAGCCTACATTGGGAATCAAGGAATTCAGCCCTAAATAATCATTAAATTTACAAATAATAGGTTGGTAACTAGTGCAGCATATATGTAGGTGTCCCTCGAGTCCTCTCGTGTCATCCAGAGCCGAATACGGCGTGTCCACACATCATGAACCACTCTCGTGCACACACAGACACGCCATCTCGTGCACGCGTACACTCGTGTCTAGGATACGACACACGATACGACACAATACGTGGGTGTGCACCAAGGTTCGTCTAAGGTAGGGCTAGGTTCGTGTCAGCTTGAACCGTGTCCACGTAACACATAGGTACGATACGAAACCCGTGTCAGCAGTGCCTGTACGCGTGTTCAGCAGCCTGCGTACGACAGTGTGCGGCCAGTGCGGGCGTGTTTGCTCCGCGAATACTAAACCATCTGCTCCCAAATTTTAGGAGCATGATTCAAACATAGCCCCTCACTCCGCACAAAATTTGGTGTCCAGATGTATCGTGAACAGGGAGTTCTAGGACACGGGCAGCTGGGGAACCCTAGCCGCGTGCGCGGGGCGTATCCACGCCATCGTATGGACACGACACGATACAGAAACATGGGTTTAGGTTAGGGAAATCAGAAGGCACATTAAAAACAACATTTTTGTTCAAATAGTTTTCAAAAATAGTGAAAAAGAATCCTCACAGACATTTCATCAAACACAGGCGTACAAGTCATGATACGTGTCCGATACGGACACCAAACGGACACGAATCGACACAAATCCATTACCTACGGCTAGGGAACACCTAGGGCTATGCAAATATGTAAAGAAATCGAAAATCTAATGAGTTTAGATAGGGTTACATATTGGTTGTTCTTCCTCAAGAAAACTCCTAAAATGAGGATTCCTCCTTGCTAGCCCAACGCTCCAAATTGCTCCAAAGCTGAGGTTTCTCTCCATGGACATAAAATAGAGCTGGATTTGGAACAAATGCAAAAGACTAGAGTGGAAAAGGAATTAGAATGAAGAAACTAGAGCTTGAGAAAGATTTCTATACCTCTCCTTCTTGTAAACTTGTAAAATTTCTTAAGGAGGCTACAACTAATGGAAGGGACATTATATAGGGGTGGGATTCCCTATGTTGGCTAGACAAAACTCTAAGGTTAGGGTTTTAGTTAGTTGGGCCATGGGCCTCCCTCTCTTGGTGGGTTTCTAGGCTTCCTAGTTAAAGGCCTATTCTCAAAACACCTCATTCTAACCATTAAGTCCAAAAGCAATTATCTACCAATTTTCTAACCATGACTTAGACTAACAAGGCCCACTTAGTCTATAGGTTAAGTCTCACTTCTAGGTTAGGCCCAATCTAGTCTAGAACCAAGAAACCACATAGCAACTAATTAATTAATATTAAAAACACATAAATTTCCATAAATTCTAATTAATTCTAATAAATCACAATAAGCTCTAATAAATTCAGAAATAACCAAAATACCCTCAAGCTAAAAATGACAAATGAAATACCCTAATCACATGGCTAGGCTCTAGGGCAGACAGTCTCTACGGTTTCACTAGCTGCACATCAAATCACAAGTCATAATTTTTAAATAGTTTTAAATGATTAAAAATCTCAAAAAATTCATATTATTAATTAAATATCATAATTAAATAAGTTAAACACAAAATTTCAAAATTACCCTTATTTTAGAAACTGGGTGTTACACTACCCGATCACCCAGCATTCGCCATGGTTACTGACCACCGGCCGACCAAGTGCTCGCCACGCGCGACGCAGAACAGAGCACCCCTACTTGGGCGCAGCGAGGTAACTCCCTTCTCATCATCCTTTCTCCGTTTGTGATTAATAGTTTTCGAATTCATGAATTTCTTTGGATACCCTATATAATCCCCTCGATACCTGTCACGACCCGCTCCCGAATAATCAAACACGAGTCGGACACGCCCAGCCTTCGTCATTAGACACGACGAAGTAAGCTGTACCAAACTAGGAAAATCTAACCAGATAACCATAAATGTATACAATCACAGCATTTACATACGATCCCAGAAGATCACCATAATCTACATATATCATAAATGTACTAGTCATCAAGAATGAAATGTACTATGAATTCTAAAACAATATCTAAGAGTAAAGCCAACAGTCTAAACCTGAAACCTCAAGCTAAGTCATGACCCATCCTGCTCAGCTAAGATCTCTGGCTCTGGCCCGTATGGTAGAATGATATCCTGCAAGTCTACCTGCAACATATCCAGTCAGGAGCGGAGCAAAGTACAGTTCTAAGTAATGAAATATGAACATGATATGAAATGAGTACAGGGGTATATGAAAATGATATACAGGAATGAACGGGAAAGTACAGGAAAGTAGTACAGGAAATGAGTACATGAACAATAGTACAGGAATGTAAAGTACAGGGGACTGTAAAGTACAGAAAATATAATATATAGGAATGAAACCATAATCCTGAAGTACAAGACATGATAAGTGCACAATATTTGAAATACATCTAGTCCATGTGACCGACTGGGGTGAGTACAAGAGCATGCACAGGAGTACATGAATATGGTACGGCTTAGGGCCCGCATGCACGATGCGATGCCTAAGCTATCTACATAAATATAGTAACCGGGGTTTGGTCACATGTCTAGTGTATTTCCCCACCCGACACTAGTAAGTATAAGAACAGGAGTACAGGAGTACATGGGTACATGATATCGTGTCATGACGTGTCACAAGGAAGAGTACAAGAATGTAATTGCACAAAATCGTAGAAAAGTACTTGCCTTGCTCCGAAAAAGTACTGGTAAACAATGGAGCTAGATGTCCTCCTGTTATGATATTTTACAAGTTGATTAATATTCTACTCTTATGACAATCAATTAGTACCTTTAGTACCATTAATTTATTCACTATCTATAAAAGTATACTAAGACTTACAACATGAATTTGGAAATATTAACTGGAAGGATAGCCCAGTAACCATATAGTTTAACTTATTACTTACAAAAACATAGCTAATCAATTTAAATCCACACCAGAAGATTTAATCTAAAATTTAGGGTCCAACCCATGCTCGCTGACCTACTCCTTTAAGTCCCACTAATCTATTAGTTCAATCTAAAGAAAAGCTTATTGCATTAACAACCAACTACTCCAGTGAACATTTATTGAAATAAAAGCACAACTCCCAGAATGACCCAACTTATAGGTCTGTGGCTGCAACTCTAATTTATCCCAAGTTATTCACACATGAGCCTGGCCAAAATCACCCAGTCAACTCACAGAGTAACACACAAGGAAACCCCTTCATGTTCCCAACCTGATATGAACAACTCACAAAGTATGAACTGCAGAAAATAACTATATTCAGCTCGAGTCCACTTAAGCAAAGGAACCTCTAATCAACTGAAGCAAAAGAAATAAGAACAAGTCTTTCAAGAAGCCCTCGATAATGATTCCATTGGCAAAAATTAAATTACGTACTATAAACTATAGAATGTAATCCAAACTCTGAAATCGTATCAACCCAGCCCCATCAATTTCATGGAAATTATACAACCAATTTGAGAAGAATAGGAAGAATTATACCGCCAACTGAGAATACATTCGAATAGTAGAATACAATATGTCAAAATCAAAATAGATTTGACAATAAATTCGATACAAAAACTGTGCTGGATAAAACTCCCTTCCTGACAACTCGTCCATGCAACACGAACACACAGATGGATACGAACTCACACCAATCACGAACACTTGCATGGACACGAACACACACTTCAGACACGAACATAATCAAGTCCAAAATCGATCCCTGCCCAAATATCCCATACTCAAAACAGAACTAGATTCAATAATTTCATAGGGTGATAGCATAATACCTGAAGGAAGGGAAATAGTGGAATCAAGGATACGTCCATGAGTCGGACACAATCTTCGGACTCAACAGCACTCAAGAGCTCCACTGCGGCAATTGAACGAACAGGTCCAGATCATGAAAGAGAACAGAGCATCAGACCAATTGATACTCAACTCATAAGAATCTGCAAAAGAATTTGGATCCAAAATACTTACCCAGGATTTGTATTCCAATCGATCAGCAGTAAACTGGAATCGGTCTACCGTCCTTCGATCGATCCTTATTTTAAGGTATACTGTGATTTACCGAAATGATTCCCTACTCAAATCCGAACCAGGAAGAAACCGGAACACCAATCAATCAAGTATTCCACAAAACTGTATTTCAGACTTAAAAGAGAGAAAGACCAGAAGGATTAAGTTGATCGAGTTTATCTCCTAAAAAAGAATGTGAAAGCTCGATGGAAAACTCACCAGGAATTGAATGAGTTTGTCGATTCACCGGAGAAGACGAGGTTGCTGAAGGAAGAATTCGTCGGAGTAGTAGTACTCGTGTCACAGAAAAATTATCTAGCCGCTGTCAGGACCTGATCCCTCCGTCGCCGTTGGAACTTTTCTCGACATTCGCCATCGCTATTGTCGGCTCGTCTTAGAACTCCGTCGTCGGGAGAATGACTCGTACGTGCACAGAAAAAATTGTCGGTCGCCGCCTGAGGGTTGCCTCGCTGTCATCGGAAAGCAGCTCGACAGTCGTCGAGACCGAGAAGGTCGTCGGCGTTGAGACTGGAAAAATCGAACCGCTCCTAGATGGAAGTTGCTCGCAAGCCGTCGTCGCCGTGACTGTCGAGGACGCACTCGTCGGAAAATCGAGGACGTACTCGTCGAAAAATTGTCGTGGAGGAAACCATCGTCGAAAAATCGTCGTTGCCGTGCTCAGCTGTCGATCTCACCGGAGAGGATGTCTCCTGGCCGACGGGTTGGAAAACCCTAGGCTAAGCTCAGTTAAGAGCTCTGGAAAAAGAGCTCAGGAAAAAACGAACAGAGTGGAGAGAATAAGCCTTTCTCTCTCCACTCAGATTTTTAAGAAAATGAAAGAAACTTTGCAAAAAAACCCTACCGCAATAAACCTATTTTGCATAAGTCCCTCCACCAAGTAAACTTTTCAGAAAACTCCTCCTCTTTTTTATTATTTCAGGATTTATATAAAAAATAGTTAGAGAACCAAATGGTGGGCCCCAAAGTTTGTTACAACAACTTTCAAATTTTTAAAAAAATATTTCCTGCTCTAACCAATTTCTTCCAAAAGTATAAATCAAATATTTATTATTTAAACTAGACTTGAAATTATTACTAGGAAATTTAATTTCTTTAAAATAGAAAAGTAGAGTTACAAATCTCTCCCCCTTAAAAAATTTTGTCCTCCAAATTCGAAGACCCACAAAATAAATCTCAAAACCATAAAAGATTTCAAACACAAGTCATTTATTGAAAATAGAATTTTTGAACACAAAAATACAATCAAAGAAATAAGCTAGGATAGCGCTCTCGCATCTCATCCTCATGCTCCCATGTGGACTCTCCCGGAGAGTGGTGTCTCCACATGACGCGGACAAGTGGAATAGTCTGGTTTCGCAGGCGCTTCTCCCTCCGATCAAGGATATCCACTGGCTTCTTCTCATAGGTCAAACTCGGACCCACCTCTAACTCTGAGTAGTCCACCACATGGCTCGGATATGGAATGTAGCATCAAAGCTGTGACACGTGGAAAACGTCGTGCACTCCCTCCAAGCTAGCTGGAAGCGCTAGTCGATATGCTACCTTGCCAATCCGCACAGTCACGTCGAAAGGTCCTATGTACCTCGGACTGAGCTTTTTGCCTCTGCCAAATCTGATGACGCCCCTAGTCGGCAAGATTTTCAGGAACACTCTATCTCCAACTGCGAACTGTAAACCCCCTAAAGTTTTACTACAATTTTTATTTTTGGTGTTAATTTTAATTTTTTGTATTGTATGTCGCAGAGTCGTATTATACGTCGCATTTGAGTTCGCATTTTCGTATGTCTCGTCGAGTGCGAATATGTACGAGGTACATATTTTTGTAAAGACATTTTATTTAAAAAAGCTTGATTTTTCAAATAATAAAGAATAAATATTTTTGATTTCGTAAAGTTGTAAAAGGCATTATATTAGAATTTTTAATTCTTTATTTTACATCATGAAGGTCATATAAATAGTAATTTTAAAAATAAAATTTTATGCAAATATTCATTGCATACGAGGTACATAAATTTAGATTTTATATATAATTCAATTTTCAAAATTTATTTAATATTACTATTTTACTTTTTGAAAAAGTATTTTATTATGGTGTTTTGATTTAAATTTAATTGATTATGATAAAGTATGTTTGAAAAGATTTTTTTTTGACTTATAGCTTTAAATCTAAAATGGTTTTAAACGAGTTTAAATGAATTTGAAATTTAATTATGAATTATCTAATTGGGGGATTTAAACAATCCCAATCCTTATCCTAATGGGAATTCCCACCTCCTATAAAAGGAGGGGTACTCCTCCATAATTCTCTACCGCAACCATAATTTCTAACCATACATTGCATCGTGTCCGTGTCCGTGCCTTCCCTCTCCACTATGAGTTTCTTACACAAATACATCCATAGCTCTATTCCGGGTCCGACAGATCCGAACCTCCGTCCCCATCGTGTCGGACACCCCCGACATGACGTAACCCATCCCCTACTCCTCCCTATAGTTCCCGCACACCACCAAACCGCTGTGCCGTTTCGGCCGCGATGACCACCCAGCAGCACCGTCAACACCAAACCGATCATCATCCGAAATCCCAGGCCATACTCCCGGCCACATTGCCAACCCTTTCCTCGTTGACAAAACACCAACACAGCAGCTTCCCGATGCCGCCATCTCCCTGGCTCACCACCACCGCTGTCACCGGCAATCTCCACCATCACCACAATCTGCCAAAATACTCCGACCACTCCGGCCATTACCACTACAGCCAACACCCCGCCCACCACCAAAATGACGCATCAGATCCAAAGGAAGAGGAAGAAGTAACCAACCTCACCGCCGCACCGGACCCCGGCAGTGACCACCGTGCACCGCTACCTCCCAGATCTCCTCCCTCTGCTGGTGTCCCCTGTAGCCGAGCGCCCGACGTTCCTCGACATGAGTCGCCGGCCAAGGACTCCTCCTCCGCGAATCCCCGAGCGCCGCTGCTATCCCCGTAAGCGCGCCACCCGCCGGCGAACGCTGTGCCTTCCCCGCTTTCCCGTCGCCTCCTCCTTACGATTCGTGACCGCCGTCGCCGATCCGTCGTGCTTCTGTTCGAAGCCACCTCAGCCGCCTGGCCCGCAGCTCCGTGCCCGACCGCATCGCCGGGATTGCGGCCGGATCCGCGTCGCCGCCAGTGGGCTCCCGCCCCATCCGTGACCTCCAGTCCAGATCTGGCGCCGATCTTCCCTACGCCAGTCGCACGCGTCCACCGAAGTCCCGCGGACCACCCCCGCTGCTTTGCCTCCGTGCGCCGGAGCCGCGGTGCCTATCAGCCGGCCGTCGCCTCCTCCCAGCCGAGCCGACGCCCAGCGCCTCCGAGCAACCCTCGGGTGAGCGCCCCCTTTTCTTTCCCACCTCTCTCTCCCTCATTTGTTTAATTTGGGAAAAGAGCTGTAATATTTAAGGGTATTAATATTATTTATTATTATTATTATTATTATTATTATCATTATTATTATTATTATTATTATTATTATTATTATTAAAAGGGAGTTGCAGTATAAATTGTTATTGTTATTGTTATTATTATTATTATTATTATTATTATTATTATTATTATTATTAAAAGGGAATATGGCAGTATAGTTTTATTATGATTATGATTATTATTATTATTATTATTATTATTATTATTATTATTAACTTGATTTTTTTGGTAATTGTATATTAGAATTTTATAATTATTAGTATTAATCATACTATAATTTGAAATACAAGTATATATATTTTTTTAAAAAATTATTTTTGAAATACAAGTATATATATATAATTTGAAATACAAGTATATATATATCTATATATATATATATATATATATATATATATATATATATATATATATATATATATATATATATATATATATATATATATATATATATATATATATTTGTAGTTACCAAGTATCATTATTATTTTAAATTACTTTTACAAAACATTTAATTTAGTTTTATTTTTCTAATATAAAAATGTTTGACTAGTAAATCATAATTTTCAAATTACTATACAATAAACATTTTCAAGTATTTCTCCAAAATTATTTTTACTAGCAAATATGGTTTCTAAAGTATTACAAATATCACTTTCTAAAAATAGGGTAATTATTCGTTTACTCCCAAACTCTCTTTCATTATTGTCATTGACCACGACTACTCACACATTTCTATTTTCTCGCAAATTTAGGCCATGTTCGCATGGACCTCGGCTATTGGACAAAATATGTCATCTTAATCATCGTACCACACCAGACGACTCACCAGACAAGATACCTTGCCTTTACTGTTTAAATTTCCTGCTCAATATCATGCGTGTTGTGTTTATTTTCAAGTTGTTCTTTCTATATTATATGTAGATGCAAATTACTATATTTTATACAATTAGCTTAGAGTTAAGAGACTACCGTCAAATTTAGTGTATCTCATTGACTTGTCACGATTGTACACGAGTTGTGTGTGAGAGTTGTGAGTATCATATAGAGGTCACTAGCGTGTGGGCTGATCTCCCGTGCGCATGCGTAGGAATAACTGTCAATAGATGCATGTTAGAAGACTTGACAGTTATCTATTATAAAACAGTGTGGTGGAAACGACACGTATTTATGTGTCGTGGTTACGACACACATATAGTATCATTGGGGGAGGGGACAGCTACTAGCGTAGGGGCTACATTTACTTTTATACACATTTGGAAGATAGTGTCTCGGATGAGCGCTACGTGTTACCCGGCCAATAGTATCTCGGATGAGCGCTACTTATTGGTCACTCTTTATTACTTGCCCGTGACAGCCCCTGCGTAGAACGTTGTCCTCTAAAGTGCAATCCACATAGAATGGTTAGGAACCTTTACTCATGCATACTTTTTTGTTGAGCTTTATTATTCAGTTTATTGGCATGATATTATGTGTCTTGTTACGTCCCTCTAAGGACCTGATGATTTCTCCAGGTGCATTTCATGATTTCTTGCAAGTGCTCTAGCTAAGGCCATGTCTTCCTTTCTCTGTGATGATTGCTCTGGGACTCGTCACTTGCTCTCGCTCGAACAAATTCTTTCTTTTGTATATTTCTTCTTATTTAAATTTGTTGGTAGCGGATATGTCTCCGTCCAACGTTTTACAAATAACTAGTTGATTATATCATTAAACCTTCATATTGTGGATGAGATTTAGTTTGATCATGGCTTACCACATTTTATAGCTTATGTATACATACGAGCCATTCATTTACTCGTATGTATACAGCTGGCATGATACGTATCTAGTCCCAAGTATTTTGGGACTGGGGCGTTACACGAACTCCAGTGGCCGTCTGCTGCTATCCGCCCAGTGCTTCCGTCGATCCTGTGCAACTCTGCGACGTCTTGAGCCTTGAGACCAAGTACTATAATTACACACAAGAAGTTGAAATAACATGATCTAACGACAATCAGAATCAAATAAGCACGAGATAGAATGAAATTTCAATTACAACTTAGAGGAGCCAAATCCTGAAGACACAACTATTTAGTACGATAAAAAATCAATATTTTAACACCAGTGGACTAGGACAAGATAGGAAAATCATGGTCAGATAGGCATGATTTAAGATCGAAGTTTAGACAAGACACAAACGAAGTATGGAATCAAACTCTGGCAATGTATAATTTTTTTTGAGGAATTCAATGATCTAACGATAAAATGCTAAAGGGAAGTTAGCAAGGGTTGATTGAGAAAACGTACAAAATACTCAGGAGATACAGTATCCAATCAGATGAATGTGCAAGGATCTGTGATTTCTGAAAACCATAGTCATATGAAAAAGGAAATATAATTTTTATGATACCCGAGAACATATAGGTATTTAAAATCACTTTGCTTAGAATCACTACCCCACCGGTATATATTGACTACGGTGGACCTTAGGCTCCGTGACTCAAATAATAATATATCACCGAATATTCTGTGCACTATATCCATTTTCCAACAATCATTAACGAAGTAACCCAGGAGATCACGACATAAAGAATTTAGGACAAGTCTCCATAATACCCGAAACCTATGAATGTCTGAAATCACTTCAACTTTGAGTTCCTATCCCACCAGTGCGCTGCTGGCTGCAGTGAACTTTCGGTCTCCGCAATCCAGATAACGGCTACAGCGCGCAACTGTCACACCCTAGTAGGTCATCGAATAGTCTTTCAACTTTATCCATTGAAAATTTCAAGGAATCAAAATGAGTTTCAATAGTCCAAGTCAAGAAGATGGTGAGGTTATCTGACTATTAGAATACAAGGGTTTATTAGGTACTAAGAGACGACAAAGGATCCAATCAGTGAGTACAAAAGGCAACCAGGGAGATTTAAAATTTCAGACAGGGAGCGAAGTTTCAAATTATGACGAAATTTCAACTGATATCTGGAATAGTAACAAGATTCCATATATAGGACATTATCCTGAAGGGATAACAGAGTCTCGAAGGATGAACTGAAGTAAGGTATCAGATAGGAGACAAGTTTCAAAATAAGAAATAAATCCCGTACTGGAAACAAGTTTCAATAAAATCTCGAATAACAATGAAATCGCGAGCAAAAACTTGAATTAAAAACGATTTCCCAATAAGGTACACAGTAAAAAATACAAAATCAAGTATCAACAAAGTCGTGAATAAGGCACAAATTCTCGAATAGAAAATCTTAACGAGGAAACAAGATTTGAATAGGGAACACGGTCTCAACGAGTCGCGAGTAGGAACTGAAGTTTCAAAGTCTGGAAAATTTTGAATACGAGACTAAATCACGAACAAAACAAAGTCTCGTAAATAGGAAACATGATCTTAAAATCTCGAATGGAATCAAGTTACGAAATAGGAAAAGAGAATCACTGGGTGAATAAAAAATAAGTATCCATGAAACAAGTGATACCTCAAATAGGGGACAAGATTGAAACAAAGTGGTGATCAGAATAATTTCTTAAACAGAAAACAAGCCATGAATAGGAAAAGAAATCTCATATAAGGAACATTTCAAGTCCTCATATTTGAAAGGAATTTTCAAGGGATGTATTGAATGGTAAATAGAAGCAAATATTGAATAAAATCAAATTCCAACAAGCCCCGAATAGAAAACTAAACCTCGGGGAGAAAATAAAATTTATAAATTGTAACTAGTTCTGAATAGGAAACAAAATTCCTGAGTATAATCTCGAAAAGAAAGCAAGGTTACGAAGAATGGATGGAGGAGTATCAATCAACGAATAGTAAACAACATCTCAAAATAAGTTTTGAATATCAACCAAGGTTCCAAAATAGAAAACAAGAAGTTTCAAGAAATGATCTAGGTGCTTCAAGGAATTTAAGGGAAGGCTGGATTGCAAATAAATATACATAGTTTTCTCAACCACGCAAAAGAAACCTTTTGTCTTCAGTCTGTCTTCAGTATTCCTCCTGGACTGGAATCACTTCAACTTCTTCAACTGTCCTGACGTAGACTGGTCCATACGGTAATGCTCCATGTGATTGTTGAATCTGAAGAGGTTGGTCCCCTTGGTGTAGTCCTGATGCTCCTGGTGCTTGTCCTTGGGCGGTGCGATCAACGACCTCCGACAATCCTTGACTTGATGGACAAACGATCCGTAGAACAAACATAGCCTTTGTCTTTTGCGGCACTCCTCGAAGCGATGTCCTGGATGGCGGCAGAAAGCACAATTAGTTATTGTCTGAGTCTGATAACGCGGCTGATGAGGTGCTGTCTGAGTGTGGAGATGCTTTGCGAATCCATAGTAGTTGCTGTCTTCGTCATAAGTCTTCATGTCTCTCCTGGGCTTCAGCTTCCCATTTTGTTATATGTGTTACGAGCTGGGTCTCCCGGTTGGTGACATCAATCTTCAGAGGAGTCGGATCCTTAAAGACTTGGTTATCGATCTTCAGTGGAGGCTCCATGTTCTCGATCTGCTCCTTGGTGTAAGATATGCGTTCGGTGTCGGAGAAGTCCAAGGTCTGAGATTCTGGAAGTCAGAAGTCCTCTCTAACTCGAAAAATGCATTTGTAAGTCTGGATTGGAAAAGGACGGCCTGCTGGTGTCAAAGAACTCTTGAAACGTCTCTGTCAACTACGTACTACCCATGGGGATAGTAGAGTGATAGAAGGTAGTGGGAGCTCGAAACCCTCAAGTGTAGGTGGATCGACTATTCAAATGTCGCATGCGTTTGAACTATCTGAAAAACAAAAACTGTTAAAATGTCCTAAACCTAGAAACAAGTGTTTATTGATATCAATATACCTGATATACTTGATATACCATTATTTTTCGATTTTCCTATGCTGTGATCAAGTTTCCCTAGTGTAATCAAGTCCCCCAATAGTAAGCTAAGACCTAGGTACCATTAGGATAGACCTGCATGGGCCACCACTAAAAACATGTCACGACCCGCTCCTGAATAATCGGACACAAGTCGGACACGCCCAACCTTCGTCGTTAGACACGACGAAGTAAGCTGTACCAAACTAGAGAAATCTAACCAGATAACCATAAATGTATACAATCACAGCATCTATATACGATCCTAGAAGATCACTATAATCCACATATATCATAAATGTACTAGTCATCAAGAATAAAATGTACTATGAATTCCAAAACAATATCTAAGAGTAAAGCTAACAGTCTAGACCTGAAACCTCAAGCTAAGTCATGACCCACCCTGCTCAGCTAAGATCCCGAACTCTGGCCCATATGGTAGAATAATATCCTGCAAGTCTACCTGCAACATATCCAGTCAGGAGCGGAGCAAAGTACAGTTCTAGGTAATAAAACATGAACATGATATGAAATGAGTACAAGGGTACATGAAAATGATATATAGGAATGAACGGGAAAGTACAGGAAAGTAGTACAAGAAATAAGTACAGGAACTATAGTACAGGAATGTAAAGTACCGGGGACTGTAAAGTACAGGAAATATAATGTACAGGAATGAAACCATAATCCTGAAGTACCAGACATGATAAGTGCATAATATTTGAAATACATCTAGTCTATGCGACCGGCTGGGGTGAGTACAAGAGCATGCACAGGAGCACATGAATATGGTACGGCTTAGGGCCCGCATGCACGATGCGAGGCCTAAGCTATCTACATGAATATAGTAACCAGGGTTTGGTCACATATCTAGTGTATTTCCCCACCCGACACTAGTAAGTACAAGAACAAGAGTACAGAAGTACAGGGGTACATGATATCGTGTCATGACGTGTCACAAAGAAGAGTACAAGAATGTAAATGCGCAAAACCGTAGAAAAGTACTTGCCTTGCTCCGGGAAAGTACTAGTAAACAATGGAGCTAGATGTCCTCCTGTTATAATATTTTACAAGTTGATTAATATTCTACTCTTATGACAATCAATTAGTACCTTTACTACCATTAATTTATTCACTATCTATAAAAGTATACTAAGACTTACAACATGAATATGTAACTGGAAGGATAGCCCAGTAACCATATAGTTTAACTTATTACTTACAACATAGCTAATCAATTTAAATCCACACCAGAAGATTTAATCTAAAATTTAGGGTCCAACCCATGTTCACTGGCCCACTCCTTTAAGTCCCACTAATCCATTAGATCAATCTAAAGAAAAGCTTATTGCATTAACAACCAACTACTCTAGTAAAAATTTATTGAAATAAAAGCACAACTCCCAGAATGACCCAACTTATAGGTCTGTGGCAGCAACTCTAATTTATCCCAAGTTATTCACACATGAGCCTGGCCAAAATCACCCAGTCAACTCACAGAGGAACACACAAGGAAACCCCTTCTTGTTCCCAACCTGATATGAACAACTCACAAATTATGAACTGCTGGAAATAACTATATTCAGCTCGAGCCCACATAAGCAAAGGAACCTCTAATCAACTGAAGCAAAAGAAATAAGAACAAGTCTTTCAAGAAGCCCTCGATAATGCTTCAATTGGCAAAATTAAATTACTTACTATAAACTATAGAATGTAATCCAAACTCTGAAATAGTATCAACCCAGCCCCATCAATTTCAAGGAAATTATACAACCAATTTGAGAAGAATAGGAAGAATTATATTCCCAACTGACAATACATTCGAATAGTAGAATACAATATGTCAAAATCAAAATAGATTTGACTATAAATTCGATACAAAAATTGCGTTGGATAAAACTCCCTTCCTGACAACTCGTCCATGCAACCCGAACACACAGATAGATACGGACTCACACCAATCACGAACACTTGCATGGACACGGACACATACTTCAGACACGAACATAATCAAGTCCAAAATCGATCCCTGCCCAAATATCCCATACTCAAAACAGAACTAGATTCAATAATTTCATAGGGTGATAGCATAATACCTGAAGGAAGGGAAACAGTGGAATCAAGAATATATCCATGAGTCGGACACAATCTTCGGACTCAACAGCACTCAAGAGCTCTACTGTGGCAATTGAACAAACAGGTCCAGATCATAAAAGAGAACAGAGCATCAAACCAATTGATACTCAACTCATAAGAATCTGTAAAAGAATTTGGATCCAAAATACTTACCCAGGATTTGTATTCCAATCGATCAGTAGTAAACTAGAATCGGTCTACCGTCCTTCGATCGATCCTTATTTCAAGGTACACTGTGATTTACCGAAACTATTCCCTGTTCAAATCCGAACCAGGAAGAAACCGAAACACCAATCAATCAAGAATTCCACAAAACTCTATTCCAGACTTAAAAGAGAGAAGGACTAGAAGGATCAAGTTGATCGAGTTTATCTCCTAAAAAAGAATGTGAAAGCTCGATGGAGAACTCACCAGGAATTAAAGGAGTTTGTCGATTCATCAGAGAAGACGAGGTTGCTGAAGGAAGAATTCGCCGGAGTAGTAGTACTCGTGTCACAGGAAAATTGTCTAGCCGCTGTCAGGACCTGATCCCTCCGTCGCCGTTGGAACTTGTCTCGACATTCGCCATCGCTATTGTCGGCTCGTCTTAGAACTCTATCGTCGGGAGAACGACTCGTACACGCACAGAAAAAATTGCCGGTCGCCGCCTGGGGGTTGCCTCGCTTTTGTCGGGAAGGAGCTCGACACATCGTCGAGACTGAGAAGGTCGTCGGTGTTGAGACTGGAAAAATCGAACCGCTCCTAGCTGGAAGTTGCTCGTAAGCCGTCGTCGCCGTGACTGTCGAGGACGCACTCGCCGAAAAATCGAAGACGCACTCGCCAAAAAATCGCCGTGGAGGAAACCCTCATCGAAAAATCGTCGTTGCCGTGCTCAGCTGTCGAGCTCACCGGAGAGGAAGTCACCTGGCTGACTGGTTGGAAAACCCTAGGCTAAGCTCAGTGAAGAGCTTTGGAAAAAGAGCTCAGGGAAAAATGAACTGAGTGGAGAGAATGAGCCTTTCTCTCTCCACTCGGATTTTTAAGAAAATGAAAGGAACTTTGCAAAAAACCCCTCCCGCAATAAACCTATTTTGTACAAGTCCCTCCACCAAGTAAACTTTTCAGAAAACTCCTCCTCCTTTTCATTATTTCAGGATTTATATAAAAAATAGTTAGAGAACCAAATGGTGGGCCCAAAGTTTGTTACAACAACTTTCAAATTTTTTTAAAAATATTTCCTGCTCTAACCAATTCCCTCAAAAAGTATAAATCAAATATTTATTATTTAAACTAGACTTGTAATTAGTACTAGGAAATTTAATTTCTTTAAAATAGGAAAGTGGAGTTACAACACCCCAGCAACTAGATCGTGGAAAGGTCATTCCATCGATTTGGAAAATCGAACCAAAGTCGTTAAAAACCCAGCTGTCACGTGGACAGAAATAGATTCCATGTACCCTGTTCAAGGTTGATTTCTAACCAACCTATTAAGAATTTTAGGGAATTTCTTGAACAAAGTCATAGATTATATATAGCACTTCATAACCCTTCTAATAAGTTAATTTTTTATCTATTATATGTAAAGATTTTCGATTCCAAAGTTGAGGAAAAACTGATTTTTTAAACTATAAAATTTTGAAAAAGTATCCGATACGGCGTACACGCTGACAAATCGGGCGACATGGTCACGAACCGAAAGCATCAAAAGGTTCGTATCGACTTCATGGACGTGTAGGCTTTGAAGGAATTCAAATTGGTTGCGTGTGCACGACGAATTTGTTCTGTATCCGTCAAAATTTATCGTATCGACCCCTTTGTAAATTCCTCAATTACTTCGTGCACGTTCATCGAATCGAAACGAAACGAAACTTATGCCTGTAGGACCGTATCATTTTTTGGTCATGTATGCCAAGTTTGGTCCGATTCTAAGAAGGTCGATCGGAACGCCTATTTGGCTGGCCCGCGACCCGCTCCAACGGGCAAATTTGTGCACGGTCCGTTGGAATCTAACTTTGGATATATGGTTGTGTTCGTCTCCTCAAACTCGACTCGTAGATATGTAGTTTGATGAAATTTAGAGACCGTAGATACTGGCACATATTTTGGTGCAAAACGGGTCCAACGACGGACATCATTTTGACCCAAAATTACGATTTTGCCTCTGATCCAGAATTGAACTTTTGGAAAGACATTTCCTACAGATTTATTTTATGCTAAAACTGTTCGTAATGTTTATTTCAGCATCCGAGGTCGTTCGTAAAAGTTGGCTTTCACTGCTTCCCTATTCTGACGATTTGAATCATCAGGCATCGCCATTCTGCACACTACCCCCAGGCAAGATACCTTGCCACCAGTTGTTTATTTACTTAGCTTATATTCATGCGTTATTTATTATTTTTTCTACAAAATAAACTATGATACTTTGTTTAAATAAAGTTACATTCCCATTATTTATTTACTTATTACACATTAAAACCTAAAGTTAAGGTACCACCTTTGTTGTGTTGCATTCATAGGCCTTGACACATTTGTACCACGAAATTGTGAGTCACATATAGGATTTGGACATGCGTGATTAGCTGGCCACCAGTACGTATAAGTCGTACGATAGGATTAACCGCTAATAGAGGCTACATGATTTAGTTTGACTTAGCGATTAATAGAGGTTATACGTGTTATGGATACAACATATAGTCATTGGGCGGGGAGGACATTTTCTTGGCATATGGGCTACTTTACACATTTTCCTTGTACCGTACGCTCCACCGAAGATGTGGGTTGACGACCCCTCATTTACTGTTGGCCTCTGACGTTAGTGGAACGGTTATGCCTGAGGCCCCTAGTGCCTCAAGGGGGACCATACCGATCCCATTTTAGCTAGGGCCCATGCGTTGGAGGTTGTTCTTCAAACTGCATTCACTTAGAACGGTTAGGCACCCTAATCCGTTAGGTATGAGTACTCTTGGTTTGGGTACTTGTATCTGACCGTTGCTTAGAATAGTAACTTGTCACGGACTAGTTTGCCACATCTTGTCCTTGTTTGGTTGTAGGTGTGGCTCACTACTCCGATGAGAAGGTACTGAACCATGTTGTGGTCCGAATACCATATTGGATTCATGACTTGGAAAGATACTTCATCATAGGTTAGTGTGCCATCTCCTGTCCTTGTTTGGTTGGGGGGATGGTACGCTAATTCAATGGTGGTGTATTGGACCATGATATGATCTGATTTGACTTATTATTATGGAGCAGTTTATAGTCAGATTATGTGGCATGTTCTTTTAGTATCTTGTTACGTCCCTTTGAGGACCTGGTAATTTCTCCAGGTATAGATGTGCAAGACTTTCTGCAGGAGTATGGCTCCGGTATAGACTCATCCTTCACGTTCGAGCGAGTTGCACCTTCTGATTACAGCTGCCCCTATTGGGTCGAGAAGCCTATTTAGTCATCGTTTTCTTATTCTGTTTATCTTAGAGTTTGGACTCTATTTTCTTCAGTTTATCCTAGCGCCGACAGTAGATTTGTCTCCGCCCGGCCAACAACTATTTTGACAATTACTTTGATTCGTGAGATGCCATTTTCTTTATATTCTGTATGGATGAGATATAGCTTTTACCTGTGACTGTCTGTTATTATTATTCACAATACAGCTTGTGTACGTGTTCGAGATCTCCACAGATTGGAGTACATCTCGTATATATGCAGCTGGTATGCTACGTCCCCAGTCCTACGTATTTTGGGACTGGGGCGTTACACGTTGTTGTTACTTCACTGGCTTAGCTTTTGGTAAAATATTTAGTCTGTGTATGGCGATATTTGGGTACAGACCCGACATATCTTCATAGCTCTAGGCGAAGACTTCTATGTATTCTCTTACAAGCTTTACGAGAGATTTACGGTCTTCCCCTCTTAAGCTTTTGCTAATGAAGATCGGGTTAGGAGAAGAGTCATTTCCAAGATTGACTTGTACAAACTCATCTTCGGTAGAAGGTTCATATTGTTCAAAGTGTTTCTCCTATTGGGAATCAAATTGTTGAGCCCAAGGTTTGACCTCGAAGAGCTCAAAGAGTTGGTTATCTTCATCGATTTGGTCTACGGATGTCATATTCACTGATAACGTTTTTCAAAATATCTCTACGATGCTAACGTCGGAGTCCCAGGAAGGATTCGAAGAGTAAGAGTACATTTCTTCTTTGGATTGTAAAACTTTAAGAATCTTAGACGAGACATACCCTAGTCCACAGTGGGTCTTGTGGTAATAGTGGTCAGACTTTTCCTTAGGGACATTAAACTTGATTGGCAAGTGTCAACCCTTACCGTAGTTAAGACCCATATGGCTATCCAAATTATACCCCATCTTCTAGATGATATGTCTGGCTTGAGGATTGTAATGGTGAGTCTGTACTGTACCGAATTCAGGTTCTAGCTCACAAGGGATGTGGGTCCGAGAGCTTTCTACTCGACCGAAGATAATGGGCTTCTCTTCCATTTTCCTTCCTGGTATTATAAAGTACGCATTGCGTATCAGGAGCACTTGGCTCAAAGAGTAAACAGACACAATTTGTGTCTATAGTCACAACTTTAGATTTTGCTCTAAAGAATATGCAGCGAAAGAAGACTCAAAATAATTCAAAGGCATCCATTTATTAATAAAGTAAGACAATTCATTTTCTGGAATTATATTATCGAAAATAGGAAAATGAGGTAGTATAAAGTCCTCTAGATTACTACTCCCAGAGTTTAAGGGTGGCAGAAATGAAGAGGGATGAGGCGGACTGTGCAGCTTCACTATAAGGGGCTTAGCTGAGGAACTTTCCCTAGCTGGTGGCTTTCCATTCAATCGGACTACTAACGGAGTTGGAGCCTGTCACGACCCGCACCCGCTATAAGGGCACGTGCACGTGACAACGCCCAGCCCTCACCGTAAAAACGACGTGGAACGCTGTAGATTTTCTACTCTAACAACAGTTTATATATATATCAAAAACCTGTCGAGAATATGGTCAACTCCGAATGGGGACAAGCAATGAATATATATGAGTGCTCAATCACAACTCTAAGATGATAAAGTAAAGACAGAAAGATAAAGACAACAAGACGATAAATAATAACCTGTCAAGTCCAAATACAAATAATATACAAGTCCAAGTCTCTAATACAATTCATAATAATAACAGTCTCAAAAGTAGCTGGAGACAAGGTCCAGTACAAAAGACCTACTCTAACTAAGCAATGGGTAAAGTCTCGTCAGGCGGAGCTAAGCCCTGCTGGACCAAAGTCTCCAAGTCTAGGCCCACTACGTCATCCGGACCGTAGTAGGTACAGTAATCCCCCTCATCAGCATCTGTAATATTTTGTCAACATATCCAGTCAGGATGGAACGAGTACAATCTACTAACAACAGTTCACAAGATATGACAAAAGCTATAAGACTGTAAATAGAGAGTATATACAAGAAAATCATGGTATGTACATGTAAGTATCATGGCAAGGTAAGCTGTAAATCTAGAGCTAGAACAAGGCAAGTAAACTGATCATAGTATGTACAAGAATCAAGAATCATATATCTAGGTGTGTGAGTACTAGCTACAACATGTTGCCGGATTAGGTCTACACAAGGTTATGATCTAGCCAATCATACGTGTGGTGTAGGATTGGCATTCACAAGGTTCACAATATATACAAGGCGGGTATTGACCACACATCTACACTAGTACTCCCCGTCCCCGGCTGGTAGAGTGGATCCAAGCAAGACACGTTACGACACAGGATTCTACGAGAAGGGAGCAAGTCTCCTCGAGAATCGGTGTCCATATACTGCACAAGAACTACAAGGGGCTTGCACAAGATATACCAAGATAACGAGAAATAATATCTCATGTCGGGATCCATGAATACCAATCCGTGTGACCAATGTGTCGAGAACAAGCATATCTATACTAATTACACAAATTATAACAATCATCATAAATTAAAAAAGTGTCAGAGAATGTACTCGCCTGTAATAAGATATGATATGTCAACGGGATCCAACGCAGCGTCTCAAGGACCTATAGAGAACAAGACATATCAATACTATGTTTAGGAAGTAAAGTCAAAATAAATTAAACCCTATTAAGTCATTCTAGGTTAAGACAAGTCAAACTAAGTCAATCTAGGTCGAACAAGGTCAGACTGGATTGTACATGGTCGATCTAAGTCATTCTAGGTCTAACTAGGTCAAACTGGGTCAATGTAAGTCAAACGGAATTAATCTAGGGCAATTTAAGTCAACGGTTGACTTACAGTTGACTTTTGGTCAACTAGTCAACTCTGGTCAACTCTAGGTCAACCCTAGGCCAATCCTCGATCAATAGTGACTAATAGTTGACTTTTGGTCAACTGTCCAAGTTTAATGGAATTTGGGACTAAATTGGGTAAAGTGTTGACCCATAGTTGACTTTTGGTCTAAAAAGTCAACCTTGGTCAACCGGGTCAAGACTAGGTCTAGGCGACTATTTTTAATCATTACCAACCTCTACAACCCATATCCAAGTCCATCTTGGACTTCGAAACTCAAATCTTGGTCGTAGGCCAATATCCTAATTTACCCTTTTCTAAGGTAAATTTCTAGCCTAGGTGAATATCATGTTAGCCTACCTACGCTTGGTATTTTGACCCGTGCTCCCTAGGGTAGTAGGGTACTAGCCTATACATACGTTACCTACCAAGATACCTAGGTAAAGTGGACGTCTAGTCCATCTTACGGCCTATTGCCGATATCTTGAATATTTCAAGATACGAAATGGTACGGCGCGATACCGGCGCCCTACAACCTCGATTTCAACTCGGGAGCCTACCCGCAAAATCTAATTCACGTATTCTAGGTCCACGCCAAGTTTCAACTCATTCCGACACTCGGAGCTCCGTTTCACCCTCTAACTCGATCTCCTCTATTTTCTATTTCCCACTTCCCTTCCTATTCTCCTTCTTCTATTTTCTCCTCTTCAATTTCTCCTTCTCTAATTCCTATTCTCCTAATTTTTCTCATTCTAATACTTCTTCCTAACTTCTTCCTTACTTCTTCTAATTCTCTTCTTCTTTTCCTTACTTCTTCTAATTTTCTTCTTCTCTTCCTCTAATCTCTTATCTCAACTTCTTCTTATTCTTCTTATCTTTTCCTTAATCTTCTTCTAATTCTAACTATATATATATATATATATATATATATATATATATATATATATATATATATATATATATACATACATATATGGGGTTAAGGGCAGTAAAATGGGACTTAAAAGGGGATTTTAGGGGGGGACTGCTGCTGTAGCCAATGCTACAGCAGCTGCTACTGCTGATTTGCTGCTGTTACAGCTACTTGCTGCTGCTACTGCTCTTCCTGCTGCTGCTGCAGCAGTCCTTCTTCTTCTTCTTCTTCATCTTCTCGCTTCCTCCTATCTCTCCTCTATATATATATATATATATATATATATATATATATATATATATATATATATATATATATATATATATATATATATATATATATATTTTATATATATATATATATTTTTATATATATATATATTTTATATATATATATATATATATATATATATATATATATATATATATATATATATATATATATATATATATATATACATATATATACACAAACACACACACACATCTATCTACATATATATAAATACACACACATACACACACACACACACACACACATATATATATATATATATATATATATATATATATATATATATATATATATATATATATATATATATACATAGACACACACACATATAGATATATTTATATATACATACACACTCACACAAACACTCACACACTCACAAACACACACTCTCACCACCACTCTCACACCACTCTCATGACACCAATACCACCACCACTCTCATTCCTCTACACACACACACACACACGCACACACATTCTATATATAAAAACCTCTAATTAATCCTTAACCTAGATTTCTAGGAGAACCTACAAATTTTAGGGCAAAGTGTGGAGAATCATCTCCTCTCCATTTATTGCGAAGAAATTAAATGCAAAAGAGAAATAAATGATGAATTAAATGCATACCTAGAATAGGTTTTGCTTGAGGAAGAAAAGAGCTTTGAAAGAAATGAAATTTGAGAGAGAGAGACAGAGTGTTTGCTTTGTGGAGAAGAAAGAGGGGGGTGCTCACCTTGTGGCCGGCCATGTGGGGAGGGGGGGGGGGGATATTAGGTTTGGGTGGTGATCCAATAAGCCCCCAAACCCAATAGACTTAGTTTGGGTTCGGTTTGTTTCGGTTTGTTTCTAATTAACCAATTAAGCCTCTAAAATGACTAATTAAGCCATGGAAGTTGGGTTTATGGTTTCTAACCTAATTAGGATGGTATGTGGGCCAAGCCCAGCTAGTATATGGGTTCCACTAGTGTCCAGGCTACCCGGATCTCCAACTTAAGTCCGAATTGGATAAAATCCAAACCAAACCAAATAAATCCCTAAAAATCATATAAAATCAAATAAAATTCCTAAAAATTATAAAACTTGAAAAATGACGAAAATACCCCTAATTCGAAAACTGGGGGTGACAGAGCCTTCGCCTGTGGCTTGGCCGTTAGCGAGGTAGATGCGTTAGAAGGACGTTCTTTTAATTTTACTTTGATAGGCCCGTTAGAGGAGGTCCGAGCTTCTGCCTCGTCATCAACATCCTCACTTGAGTCTTTTTGATGATTCTTCTGGAATAGGCATAATTATGTGTAATAGACTTCAATCCCTTTGAAGGGATCGATGTCTGCGAACTCGATTTTTACTACTCCGTCACTATTAACATATTTAAACCACTAGTGTAGGGTGGATGGCACAATAATGTGCTCATGTATCCATGGTCTTCCTAACAAAATGTTATAACAAATATTCGCGTCAATGACGTAGCTGTCTTCAGGTCGCCAATTTGGATCTTCAGACGAATTTTCTCCCCTGGACAGCTTTTGCCGTTATTGAAACAACTAATCATGGTTTGGGTTGCGAAAAGCCAATGTATTAGGATCCCCAGAGTCTGCAGTAGGCGATGGAGAATGACGCTTACGGACGACCCAGGGTCGATGTGCATGCGATTGACCCTAATAATACCAACATATCATGTATAGTACAAGGATCTTGCATGCTTATTGTTCTTCAATAGCATATCTGTAGAAGCATGAAAAATCTCAGCATAATACAAGGCACAGAGGCGCATGCGGTCAAGCACGCTAATAGTAAAGACAAAAGTCACAAACAGATGCAAATCTCAGAAGTCCTTTTGTATTAATCATGGCTACAAGAGTCAGCTATGGACATGTCACAATTACATAAAAGACTGCATAAAGACATAATTATAAGAATCTATTACAAAAGGCTTTGTGATTGCATGTGCCAAATTGAAAACTCCTACGAATCTACGCCGGGGTTACTCTTCATAGTGTGATCATCATAGACAACGGCCCTGTGGATAGAAGATGTGAAAACAGTCTCCATCAAAGTCTCCACCACAACTTCCCTCCTCCAGTTGTAGAGCACTTCTGAAAGCAGCTATTGGCCCGCCGAAAGCTCATGCCACAGCACAGCAGGAAAGGCCCTTTTTCAAAAGGGCATCAGCTTCCAAGACTCTTCTAGCCTGATAAAAGCACGCAGCCACCAATGAGCAGGACAGAGCACAACCTGTGGCTGTTCGGACTGGCCATCCACCCACAAGCTAGGTCATCAGGACCTCCAAGACCTCCAAAGCGTCGCCCAGGTTCGAACTCCTCATGAGAAGCGTTCCAGCACGTTCCGAGGCTCATCAATAGTTCTTCTACGAAGGCATAGCCCCTTTGAACGAAGGTCCTCAACCAAAATTTGACTTAGGCAAGGCCAACCGCCACTCGAAGCTAAGTCTGGATCCAGCATGGGGTTGAAGGACAAGAAGAAGAATAAGACGTGACTCTTCAGAAGAAACTTTCCCTTTATATAGGACGGGAGTGGCCCAAAACGCAGGACACATGGCCGACAGTCAAAGTTCCCACATTAATGGGATGAACCTAGGACTCAGCACGATGAACCTCATTAAATAAAGTTCATTCGACTAAGTTCTAGACTATCCTATGACACCTTGAAATTCCTCAAGTGATGGTGGCAATTAAGAGGGAGTCGTTGATTAAAGAGCAGTCATTCAGTGCTCTTTAAAAGAAGACCTCAAAGCTAATGCCTTTATTCCAGAGGCGTAGCTACATTCCTGCGCCAACCTCAGGCACAGACTGGTGATGTTTTCATACCACCTCAACTCCAACGATGCAGCACTCTGCTCCGACCCAGAATCTCAACTACCTTTCGTCAGAGACTTGGGAGATATCATTGCATCCAACACAAGTCTGCCTGCCGCTCCAAAAGCACGGTAACCTTGTCAACCTGAAGCACAAGCCTACTCATCGCCCTAAAGCACAGTGACTTTGTTGCTCGAAACACAGCCTTCTCGTCGCTCATACGCACAGAGGCTCCATCGTCTTTGAAGCATAGTCCACTTGTCGTCTGAAAGCACAGAGGCTCCGTTGTCTCCAGAAGAATTATCTATTCATCGCCCAAGAAGCACAACAGTACTCAAACCTCGCCAGAGGCGCAGGAAGCATGGTTCTACCTAGTCGGTTTGCTTAAACTGACTCTCTCAAAGATAAGATTGAGGTTAATCATGATTGATATCTTATCAAATTGATTTAAATCTTAGACGATGATCAATTAGAATCCAAATCTGAGATAAAATTCTAAGATTTACTCGGCTGCATCCGAACAAGTAAATTGGCACACGCCACGTGTCTCCTCATTCGATTATTTTGATAACCAACAGAGATCTCGATTGAGAGGAATCTCAATGTCTGCCACATGTCAACATCGCAGAAGCCCGCACCGTGCAATGACGGCAGATTCCTTCATATCTTAAAACCCTAATGCACATCGCATAAAGTGCTCTCTTTCCATATAAATAGAAGGAATTTACCTTCAATAAAAGAGAGGCCACCGAACATCAAATCTCCAACTACAGGCAACCTCTTGATCGGTAACCCTAGAGTTCCATCAAAGGCATCAGAAAGTCAGAGCAAGTTCAACCCGTCGTCAAATCGTCAACGGAGTAAAGGAGCCGCTGCAGTGATCGATCTCCACCATTACAGTTTTCTAGAAACTCTTTCCTTGTACTTAGATTATCATGTTTAGGACTTCATTCTCTGTACACAGGTCTTTTTATGTTCAATAAACAAAAAGTTCGTTCAACCTTTTGTGATGTCGAACAAAATGCCAACTCTGATGACGACTTGCTAGGATCTTCCCAGAAGATGCTGGTTGTACGCTTCGTCCATCAAGCTTTTGAAGATCTCCTTTCTGATGAAAAGTCGAATCCTTCAAAGCGATTCTTAAAACTGAAGAAGACTCAATGTGTCTGGAGGCCCAAGGCGGCTGCGATGAGCAGCATGACGGAGGGAACTGCGATCCAGGACCCCCTCAACGCCGAAGCCCCGGAGAAGATTTCGGCTACTACAGCTATATCTCCTCGCTCGATTTCCACCATGGAAAAGTATGGCGAGGAAGACGATGTCTCTATGGCGGGACTGACAAAGGCACAATGATTAAGGAAGCGTGCGCCAGTTCAACCCCTCACGACGGGAGCATTGTCGGCAAGAAGATCGATCTTCAACATAATCGCCTTCCCATCAGGCAAGCCTTCATTGGATTCTGAATATTATGCACCCGCTCGAGGTAGTAAGAAGAAATCCAAGACAGTGCGTGCCTCGTACAACAAACGTACTACGCATATGACCGACCAAAGGCTCGCGTTGACAGTCACACACGCTGCCGATGTGAAGCTATACAAGACTGGTCCCCGTGCTCCGATGCCTCGACCAGTTGAACCCCTCTGTCGCTTGAGCACTCCTGTGCGTTATGCAAGCCAGGGGTACATCCCGTAGATAGAGACTCGTGTAAGAAGTATTCCTGCAAGCATAATAGAAGTCTACCTTGCTAGAACCTCTCTGATCATACCCACGTACAGCTTTTCTACGCGCATAATGGGTTACCACAACGGATGACCTGGTGCTGTCCCAAGCAGAAGAAGAATCGACGGTATAGGGCATGCCTAAATGAAGGCATCCTTGTACCCAGATTACCATTAACTGCTTTTGTCAACAGGCGGCTGTACTACCATCGAGGAGGCGTTCCGTCTTTTAAAGACTTCAACCTACATCGACTTCACGTCAGAGACTCAACAGGGGGTCGGCGAGCAAGAGAGAAGATGAACTCCATGTTGCCACGTGCAATGCGGCAAGGGTTCTAAAACTCTCAAGAAGTCATCCAAGAATCCTTCCGTATCGGCTACCAAGCCCAAGAAGCGGTCCGAGAGTAGTAATGCAAACGTACCCAGCACAAGTGTGTTCCAAGGCGCACGTTCCAAATCTCTATTTGGTACCATGTCAGATGCTGGAGGTAGCCAACCTCGCACTATTCATGACAACGTCGTATTCCAATCTAAGGAGCAGCCATACGATACAGATGCCTCCACAGGCACGGCTAGCCACCAGACTGGGGGTAGCAACTACAATGAGTCTGAGGAAGACCGTAACCTCCCAGTCTATCCTCAGGGCGACGAGGCTCGGACATCTTAGCCAGAGAGCGAAGGATCTACTGTCCCTTCCACCCATTCACAGACAAGGTCCATATTTATGGTCGAGGGTGATGAGGCGGACAATAGCGAAGCGCTTGACCAGCTGAAACGCATCAAAGCTCTCGAGACGAGTCTAAATACGTTAAATGCCACAATGAAGACTCTGTCTTCTTTTATGCTAGAGATCAAGGGGAATTTGGTACCCACTGCCTCTACGCCTACGCCTGGTCCAGCAGCCAATGATGGATCCAGCAAACTGCCCGTCGTCCATCAGGCGGGACCATCGGCGTCTACTCTATCGACTATAGGCCTGATAATGTCAATCGAGATACAGCAGGCCATCAAAGAACTGTAAGCTCGCTACGATGCCAAAGAGAAGCAAACAGCACTCCAAAAAATAGGGATTCGGTAGCCATATCCTGCCGAGTGGGACAACATAGTTTATCCTTCCAAGTACAATCTGCAGACGCTCACGCCCTACGAGGGAAAGGAGTCCCAACAATGATACTTGAGGTACATTACCTCATTGACAGGGCACTTGCCGAAGGACGACGCCCTCCTTACCAACATCTTCATAGAAGCTCTGCAGGGGGTAGCCTATGAATGGTTCTGCAGCCTTCCGAACGATTGTATTTCATTGTTCGAGGACCTGAATAATTTATTCGTAGATCGATTCTATGAAGAGGGATGGACATGACAATGTCAACTCTCATGGAGGTCGTACAGAGAGAGAAGAAGCCTGTCCGTGCATACATTAAGCACTTCCGTCAAGCAACCTTAAGGCTACCGTCTGGTATGCCCGAGCCCATGCTAATGGACTCATGCCGCAAAAACATGTTGCCTGCGATAAAATTGTGGCATAGTTCTCCTTGCACAGAGTAGACGCATTTTATTATAGAGGTGGATGTGGCACAAATTAAAGCCTAGGACGCACAGCTCCTGGGACTGAACTTTTCTTCTCTCAAAGACAAGGGGAGACATTCGTCTAGCAAAAACCCCAAGGCCGAAAAAGCAAGCAGGACATGACCGTCAACATCTCCAAAGGTTCGGTAACCATGAACCCCAAGTCTGCAGAAGCGCAGAAACCAAGGGAGACTTACTCCTTCAACGACGCGGATACGCTGGAACTCTTCGATATGCTGACGAAGAGTAGCAAGCTGTCTCTCCCGACACCAAAGTGCCACGACGAAGTGGGGAAGGTGGACAACCACAAATACTGCCATTAACATCAGTATGTCCACCATTCGACACGAGATTGCTACGTGTTGAAAAGACAGATTCAGTACCTCATCGACGCCAAAGTCATATCACTTGACTATGAAGAAAAGACTGTCACGACCAACATGGTTACTCTTCTGTTTGGAAGTCTTCCAACCACGGAGGCACAGGACGGGGTCGTCCCCATCCCGAGGGCGACAATAGAAGTAGTCAATCTTCCACCAGCACGGGACAACGCTCAAGGGCTTATCCCGTTATCCACGCAGCGAGGCGAGGTCATGTGGGTCCACTCCGACCTTACTTCTGACATGATAAAACCTACAACCCCTTCTGTTAAAGGAAAGAAGGTCAGGACATGTTGCATGGTCTCGGCTTCAACTGATGATCCCTTGGTGACCACTCGTTTGGTGCAGCGACAAAAGGAGAACCAGGCTCCAGAGAAGGCAGCGCCTCCACCAACTACAATCCCTGTTCCTGATGTATCAGAGACAGGCCCGTCTCAGACTCCTGCCGCAGATAGGCAGAAGCAAAAGGAGGTTCGCTTTGACAAGCCTCTCAGAAAAGACTCGGCAGTAGGGCCTATCAAACCCTATAACTTTGACATACTGGCGTAGCTAGCCAACACCTCGGCTAGATTATTACTTTTTGAGATCCTCTATCTCTCCAAAGAGACTCGAGATGCGCTCAACGAAGCCTTATAGAACGTCGAGTCCTTCCTCACTCAAGTGCAACCACCAAAGGAAGACCCGATGGCCTTCCCTATTATCACAGTATGGTCAAAGTGATCCCCAGTATCACCTTCACCCAATAAGATATACTGTTGAAGAACAACCGACATAATAGGCCTCTGTAGTATGCAAGGTATGTCGGTTCCATTAAAGTCGATCGCATCCACATCGACCCGGGCTCCTCTTTCAGCATCATCCCGAGGATTCTGCTCCAAACATTTAGGATTCCGATGCATAGACTGACTACATCAAACACAACAATCAGCAACTTCAATACGAAAAAGAGTGAGCCTCTAGGCAAAATTTACTTGAACTGCCAAATCGGTGATCTCCACACCAATGTCATCGACACTAACATAAATTACAACATGATGTTGGGACGACCATGGATCTATGAGTACATGATCGTTCCTTCTACCCTCCATCAGTGCATGAAGTACGTGGCCAGTGACGGGACTATCAAGACTGAGTTCGCTGACATCGACCCGTTTCGGGGACTTGAAGCCTATTGTACGGATGTTGATCTATACAAGTCAGTCCCTTGGGACGATGAGGGTAATGATGCTGATGACGAGGCAGAGACGGCCTCAAGAAGCATAGTGGTTGCTGAAGAACCTCTAAAGGTTCGACTGAAGGAAAGACACCCCAAGGTGTCTGCGTCTCTCGTCGTCGAGCCCTGAGGTAGAGCACCATCTTTGCCCTCAGTAACGTCAGATGATGGCCAGAAGCCTATGCGAATAAGGCTACCTCGGAGGTCCCCAAGGGAAGCATCCTCCTCCTCCTCCCTCAACAGCCCTAGTCCTCACCGATGAGGAGCTAGGAGACTACATCTGTGCCAACACGGAAGCGCACTCTTTTGATGATGTAATCCTCCGGGATAAAATCCCTCATTTTATTAATAGAAAGTTGTCTTTGAATTACTCTTGTGCATATTAGAATACTAGATATTTTCTAGACAACTCTCTATGTAAGCTGCAAACGTAAGTGACAACCGCCAACCATGCGAGCCAAGTTGTCCCCTCCCTGGGCGCCTACTTCTTTATTCCAGCGAGGAGAAAAGAAGAGGAACCCATCATCTTAGGTAGAGTGGAGCATCCTCAGCGACTAGATCCCGAAGATCCAGAATCCAACAGTGACAAGATGCAGCTCTACCGCTACGCTACTCAGGCCAAGCACCTCATACAGAAGATGGATTACGACCTGAACAGTGACAAAGGGCTCAACTATAGTAAAGTCCAGTGCCTTCCCTTACGGATTCGAGCTCCAAAGGGAAAGGCCCAAAACTATTACCAACGCACCCGCCGGGGATTGGATTATATTACGCCAACTTCCACTTCCGAAGGCTCAGAGACAGAAGTCATGATGCACTCACACTCTTCTGACTCCTCAACCTGGGACTCCGATACCATTACTAGCCAGGTCTTCAAAAGGATGTTGTCATCTAACATGGCCTCTGCAAGCCCTCTAGTCGAAAAAGAAGACCAGGCGGTCGAATACTTCGAAGATGAACCTTGGGCTCAATGCCTGGAATTTTAATGGGAATGGTGTCGCCCGCAGTCCGAATCTCCCACAACTCAGTAAGTGTTCATGAATTCCTTTGAAAGAATTCATCCCTTCTATACCTTTTCCTAGCGGAAAACCTTTCACGCTTATTACATCTGGATTAATTCCCTACACCTTAGTCACACTCTACTATGTCCATATTACCTCTGAGTAGTCGCCTATCCCATGATGACTCCATGTTGTCATGACCACCTAAAAACATTTCACGTCCATATCACCTCTGAATTGTTATTCTATACCGTGTCTACCATGTCCATATTACCTCTAAGTAGTCACACTTTTCCTATGATAGCCTTGAGTTGTCATAGTTCTCTAGAAAAAACATTTCATGTCCATAATACCTTTGAACTGTTATTCTGGAAAAGGGTGCTTACCATGCCCATATTACCTCTGAGTAGGCAACCCTTCCATAACAAATCCCCACGGTTGTTACTCATAGAACCCTTCACGTCCATTTTACCTCTGAATCATTTTATACCCTCATGGAGTCTATCATTGCTATGTCCATATTACCTCTGAGTAAGAAAAGTGTCTCTACAAAAATTTCCGTGTTTACCATATCCATATCACCTCTGAGTAAACACCTAGTTCCCAATAGAGTTATCTACTCTAAAGGAAATTCTTACTTCTGTACAAAATACACAACCATGAAGATAGACAGATCAAAAAAAAGTGAGAAATTTCATATATATATGTAAGATAATGTTTTCTATTACTATATATATATATATATATATATATATATATATATATATATATATATATATTATATATATATATATATATGTGTGTGTGTGTGTGTGTGTGTATATATAGTCTCTCATAAACTGAGAGACAAGAAGAAGCAAGAAATCAAAGATAGGAAGATCGGTTCTTAAGCTCTTCCAACTGGCTCCTAAAATGAGCCCTTTACTGCCCGACTGAAGCTTGGGTCCTCTGCTCAGCCTCCTGATGTTGGGCGGCTTCGTCTTCGACAGAGGACAAGGCCTAGTGCACAAGGGCCAATTCGCCCTGACGGATGCCAATGCTCTTCTTCTCCTGAGCTAAGGCCTCAGAACGTTCGCGAAGAACCTCTCTCTGGTCCTCTGACGCCTCTAAGTCCCTCTCAGCAAGAACCAGGTTTGCTTCCAACCTGCGAATGTGCTCCCAGAGAGTACGATATTGATCCTCCATGGCTGCATGACGGCAGACTCGAGCCTCTACGGCATCAACTAGTTCATCAATCCCTGACTCGACCTCGACAAGTCGATCGGCTTGGGCCGGATGCATCTCTTCGTAATGGGACTCTTCGGAGGCTATCTTCTCTAACTTTGCCATCGCTAAGGTCGGCAGGCTATGTTCCAGGACTTGAAGCTCTAGAGCAATGGCTTCTAGGTCAGCCAACAAGTCTCTTGTGATCACGACCTGGGCCTTATACTCCGGATAATCGTAGAGGATCATCAACTGGCCCTCTACTAGGTTCCGGACCCATCTAGCCAACGGTTGACCATACAAAACGCCTTCTATACTATAAGTCAAGGCATTGTGGATGGTATCCAGCAGAAGTCTGGCACAATATTCCTTATCAGCCAGACTCAAAGCGGTCACTGGAGAGGCCGCAATAAAAGACCACTGGACAGAAGTGGTAGCTCGCTCATGTCTAGGAAGCACAGCCGAAGCAGGAGGCACCGTCGCCATCATTAAGGCCGACGATCGGTCAAGAGTAGGGGTGGATGCTGGTTGATGATCGGTGGGCTCCTTAGCAGGTCCCTCAGCTATGCTAGCTAAGGCCTGTGCCATTATAGTCGTCGCCACCTCACTAGCCTCTGTAATCGGCCCCTTGGCAGGTGTCTCAATGATTAATTCCTCTATGATCTTTTCAATAGGAGGCTCGGATGGAACTTTATCAGGAAGTTTGGGCGAGACCCCGTAAAGGGCTTCTTCTACTAAAACATGATATGCCCCTTTATCCGACTCTTCCTCCTCGCTAGAGTGCTCAGGAGTCCAATCGATCAGCTCATCAACGCTGTTGTCAAGAGTAACAATGTCGACTAGAGCTTCAGTAGGTGGCTCATCGAGCGTCACGTCACCCCGGTCGACCGACTTACCGACAGTATCCACCACAAGATCCCTGACAGTCTCTTCAACTTCCATACGTGGTTGCGGAAGAATGAACTCTATGGGCAACTCTTTTAATACTGTTCCCTCTCCGCCTTCGGTCGACCGACTTCGCTGCCCAAGTATCCTTGGAGACCAACTCCTCATAAGCAGGAGGTGGAGCCTCCTCTGATCCAGGGGAAGAGCCCTCTCCTTGGGCCGAATGTTCCTCTAATTGCTCACGTGTTCCTTGTGCCTGTGCCAATGAAACAAGAATAAAACAACAGAGTCATGAAAACTTGAATCACCCAGGAACCAAAATATACCTGGGGGGTAGGCAGGGCAAGGGGCACGCTGCGCTGCAGCAAACTTCTCTTGGTCATTTGCTTTATCTTCTTGTTAGAAGGATCGATCATCGCCTGAGGAGCTAGGAGCTTTATTAGGGAACTCAAGGGCACCATATCCTTCCTTCGTTCTTGGGAGTCGCTTGAATCGGCTAAGGAGCCATACCCGGTCGCTTCTACTGCCTGGGACTGGAGTTGAGGCTTATCAAACCTCGTGCCCGCGATAAAGCTTTGGCCTCGATCGTAATTAGGCAAAATCTTGCTCAGTAATTAGTAGAACTGCATAGCAGAAAACAGAGTACGGGGCTCTTCACTCACATCAGGGAAAGCAAACATCACCCCTGTAGTGTTAACCTTATAATAACTCCAGGGACGGGCGCCATCCAGTAAACTGCCCTCATACCCTAGACAAGGACTGGGACTACCCATCATAGTTTGGCTATAACCGAACGGCCGTACAAAGCGGCTAGACAGATAAGGCTCCAAGTATACCTTGTTCTGGCTCCGGTACACCATATGTGAGGGGCAGATCGATAGTAACCATCGGAAAGCACGGACGGTCAGCCCTCCCTAGGCGTTGTCTCGATCAGACAATTAGTCACCAGCCTTATGACCACCATAGAAAGGTAAAACCGTACTAAAACTGTAGCTATCCAAGAGACTCAGTACTCATCTACATACGGGAATGTGGTTGTAAAACCACTTTGCCCCATAAAAACCTTGCAGAAGCGCATGTTCCGCTTTATGAGCTGTCGTGAATGCCGAGGCAATCAAACCATTATGATGCAGAGCCAACCACGCCATCAGGTAATGGTAAGAAAGCTCCGCCCGAGGAAAGTGATGTCACCCCACGATATCCTGTAATCTTTCCTGAAAGGTCTCGTAGACCTCGGAGGATGTTGCAGACCATGGCAGGAAGCAGCGCTAGAGAATGACCAAAAGCCAGTTTCGCAGCCGGCATGATAAGTTTCCTGCTCAGTCGCCCCACGGAGCCTAAACCTTCGGGCACCCCGGCCTTCCTCAGCCACATCACTAGGAAGGCAGCTAGCATCGCCTTTCGGCTGACGGGGACCGAGTTTTGGTGAAAACAACTAAAGAATGTAGAGTTGGGCCTACCGTCAGGACCCAATGAAGGAGGTTTCGTTTGAGTCTCTGCCTCCATTGCTTCTATCTCGACAAGACTATGCGCCTTCCGAAAAGAAGGATGAATGGGTCGATTTCTTGGCGGGTCTTCACCAAAAAAATATTTCCTCCAGGTATTAGAGTGAGGCTGGGTCTTGGTAGCATCTAGTCTAACACAAGCTTGATGATGACAAAGCAGCTTTTGTACACTGCCACCATCTCCGGGTACCGTCTCTCCAACCCAGCAAGTTCCTCAAAGGTCGGGAAGTACTCCTCGTAAGGGTGATCCGCTTAGGGCAGCTTCGAGATAGCAAACATCTCATGAAGGGCCAGCCCCATCTCCCTTTACGACAGAAAGAATGTCCCAGTGTCTTGATCAAACGACTCCAGTAAAGCCAAAAATAGAGATTACTTGACATGAAGCCCGTACTCAGTACCACTGAGATCGTCCTTAAAAGTGCACAGTACCCACCGGGTCAGATCACTCCAATTTCTGTCAAAATAGACCCAGCCTTCTGTTAGGGTTATATACTAAAAGCATCACTTTTGTAGTAACCTTATTTCCTTAAATTTTGAATGAGAATCATATGGGCAAATGTTTGCATATTGTATTTGTTGCAAGTGTTAATACAAATGTCTGATATTCTATATTGTAGATAATATGGTGTGTGGTGTCACACAGAAGATCATATTATCAGTTTTCGATAGAGTATATAAATAGTTCACAACCTAGATGGACTTGGACAATCTATTGGAAAGGTTGTAGTATAATTTGGTATTAGTCTATCTTGACTATAGGTTTACACTAGTACACTTTGTGTGTATTGAAAATGACCACTTGAGGTTGTTCTTTTTTACTGATTACATAAGAGAACAAACACCTCTGTTATTATGGATGCTTGTACTCTTAATCCGGATATAATAACGGACATGTATATGCAATATGCATTACTTTGACTCATAAAAGAGTGAGATTCATTATGGATCAACAACCTCTATGAATTGGGTAATAACATTGTATGTATGATGGACTGTTGATTATAAATGGAATCTATGTCCCGATACATCGGGTTGATGATGTCCTCTTAAGGAGCTCATAAGGATTGTCATGTAAACCCTGCAGATGGATTATATCCGACATGACAAATAAAGTTGAGCGGTACTACTTAAGGATAAAAGATGTCGAATCAATATAGTTGTCAGTAACTTAATTTGATCGACGGACATACGATATCTTAACATGGGGAGCCAAACGAGCATATAATAAAAGGAGCCCACAAACATAATTTAGGATTAGGGAGGTAGTGCAACAATAGCTCATTAGTGGACCGAGCTATTGTTAATGGGCCTGGATTGTGTGTTCGGGCTGAACACGGGATATCCAGATCCGTTAGGAGGCCTAACCCTAATTTTTCCTCATGGTCCCTGCCGTAGCCTATATATATCATCTATTCTCTGGCCGCCAGATTAACGATTAGAAATCTGAAATTTTCTCTAAATTAGTGATTCACGTAAGAAGAGAAAGAGAGTGCTGCCAAGGAGAAGAAAATGTTGGGAGATCGTCGCCCACACGACGTCCAACTCGAGAAAGGAATACGTACAGAAGATCTTGGGGTCGTCCGCTCGAGATTGCCAGGAATTACTTGTCTCCTTTCCGTCGCAGGTATAATTCGTGAACCCTAGTTTCCGCCTATGAAGGGTTAGAACACGTATCTATCGATCAATACGCACACCAAAGGAAGGGTCCTGGGAATCCCCAGTTCCATCACCTTCAACCCGAAAGAGGCCCTTTGGATATGCACAGCCATGAGTCTGTTTGCAAAAATAGAAGCACCAGAAGGGTACAAATTCATAGAAAGATCACTAAACCTACTCCTAGGAAGCAGCAACCGCGGGGAGGATGAAGGTCCATCCCGAATGGGTACAAGAATATCTTAATCCTTTCCTCCCCCAATATGGCCTGAAACCAGACCCGTCTGGCTAGGAGTTAAATCCCACTCCAGATGTCATTTCTCAGCCAGATAGAAGAAGATGAACAATGGTAGATGACGGCCAGCCACCTGGACATGCAGAATTGGTCTCAAGAAACCAGTCCGACACAAGGAAGAAGAGGTCTATCTCCTTCGGAACCAGCCGGTCACCGAAGAGGAATTGGGGCTTCAACTTCCCACCATCAATATCAAGGGAAGGTGTCAATCTACCTTGATCCAGCATATGGCAAAAATAGCTCACGCTCTGCGCCTGTATCTCATCCAGCCGCTCAGCCGGATGATCCGCAACGAGCAACCTCACAAATGAGGTGACAAGATCTTGTTCAACATTTGTCCCCAACGAACAGGAGGAAAGGTCGTAGAGGATAACGCTCAATGAGACGGCCACAGAAACTGCATAAAAAGAAAGTTGAGATAAAAAAATATTACTCCCTCAGGATAACTTCAACACAGGCATCGTGCCCTGTGCGTTGGCAAGAACTTCAACATATTCTTCAGATGTTACCCTAACAACTATGCGCATCAGTTGAACAAAACGTTAGTGTATCTACCAGTATCCGCGTGAACAATCAATAAGAAAAAAGGAGAATTCTATAAAAGCAATATTCTGAAGAATGGTCACTTATGGACATAGAATCAAAGTGAATACTTGCGATAGGTGGACAAACATCATCTTGAACCGCTATGCTCGCAATCAAAGATTTACTAAGGTTGCCGGCATCGGGAGTGGACCTCTTTCTTTGAGCCTTCTTGGAGCTCGCCGCAGGCACTTTTCGTGCATTTGATCTCTTGGGAGCCATGGCAAGAAAAGTTAGGGTTTAAAAGAAGAAAGACTCTGACAAAGCTTTAGTAAAGGAGTAGGTAAACAGAAAGAAAGTTGCTCTCTCCCCTAAATATTCCTATATATAGGAAGCGACGTGCCACGTTGACAAAAGAAGACGAGACGCTTCGTAAGCTCTTAAGACGACACGGGCTCAGAAAAATGTCATGATGAACGTTCGCGTGAAATGAGGAGTCATGATTGAAACTTAAGGAGGTGACGGTTGGCGGCATTTAATGCTGAAGCTTATGCATGACGTCAGCCTGGCAACAAGGGTGATTAGCATTTTGCCTATAAAGAGACACGTGTTCATGCTTCTGTTCAAAGTACCCCGAGCTTGATCCAAGTTTGGGACACTTTGAAGGGGGTCTTGTAGAAGCATAAAAAATCTCAGCATAATACAAGGCGCAGAGGCGCAGGCGGTCAAGCACGCTAACAGCAAAGACAAGTCACGAACAGATGAAAAGCTCAAAAGTCCTTTTGTATTAACCATGGCTACAAGAGTTCACTACAGACACGTCACGATTGCATAAAAGACTGCATAAAGACATAATTACAAGGATCTGTAACAAAAGACTTTGTGATTACATCTGCCGAATTGAAAACTCCTACGGATTTATGCCGGGGTTACTCATTACAGTGTGATCGTCATGGAGAAAGGCAATATGGATAGAAGATGTGAATACAGTCTCCATCAAAGTCTCCACCACAGCTTCCCCCTTCAGACGCACAGCACTTTCGAAAGAAACTATTGGCCCGCCGAAAGCTCAGGCCACAGCACAACAGGAAGGCACTTTTTCAAGAGGGTATCAGCTTTTAAGACTCTTCTAGCCTAACAAAAGCACGTTGCCGCCAATGAGCAGGACAGAGCACAACCTGTGGCTCTCCGGGCTGGCCATCCACCCACAAGCAAGGTCGTCAGGACCTCCAAGACCTCCAAGGCATCGCCCAGGTTTGAACTCCTCATGAGAAGCATTCCAGCATGTTCCGAGGATCATCAACAGTTCTTCTACAAAGGCATAGCCTCTTTGAACGAAGGAATCCTCAAGCAAAATCTGACTTAGGCAAGGCCAACTGTCGCTCGAAGCTAAGTCTGGATCCAGCATGGGGTTGAAGGACAAAAAAAAGAAGAAGACGTGACTCTTCAGAAGAAACTCCCTGTTTGTATAGGGCAGGAGTGGTCCAAAACATAGGACACATGGCCGACGGTCAAAGTTCCTATATTAATAAGATGAACCTAGGACTCAGCACGATGAATCTCATTAAATAAAGTTTATTTGACTAAGTACTAGACTATCCTAGGACCCCTTGAAATTCTTAAAGTGATGGTGGCAATTAAGTGTGAGTCATTCATTAAAGAACGGTCATTCAGTGCTCTTTAAAAGAAGACCTCAAAGCAGTGCCTTCAATCCAGAGGCGCAACTACATTCATGTGCCAACCTTAGGTACAGACTGGTAATATTTTTACGCCACCTCAACTCCAATGGCACAACACTCTGCTCCGATCCAGAAGCTCAACTACCTTTCGTCGGAGACCTGGGAGATACCATTGCATCCAACATAAGTCTGCCTACCGCTCCAAAAGCAAAATAACCTCGTCAACCTGAAGCACAAGTCTACTCGTCGCCCTAAAGCACAGTGACTTTGTCGCTCGAAACACAGTCTTCTCGTTGCTCATACGTACAGAGGCTCCGTCGTCTTCAAAGCATAGTCCACTCGTCGCCTGAAAGCACAGAGGCTCCATTATCGCCAAAAGAACGGTCTACTCTTCGCCCCGAAAGCACAGCAGTACTCAGACCTCGCCAGAGGCACAGGAAGCATGGTTCCACCTAGTCGGTTTGCTTAAACCGACTCTCTTAAAGATAGGATTGGGGTTGATCATGATTGATATCTTATCAAATTGATTTAAATCTTCGACGAGGATCAATCAGAATCCAAATTGGAGATAAAATTCTAAGATTTACTCGGCTGTATCTGAACAAGCAATTTGGCACACGCCACGCGTCTCCTCCTTCGGTTATTTTGATAACCACCAGAGATCGCGATTGAAAAAAATCTCAATGTCTGCCACATGTCAGCACCGCAGAAGCCTGTACCGTACAATGATGGCAGATTCCTTCATTTCTTAAAACCCTAATGTACATCGCATATGTGCTCTCTTTCCATATAAATAGAAGGAATTTCCTTTCAACAAAAGAGAGACCACCGAACATCAAATCTCCAGCTCTAGGAATCAACTTGATCGGCGACCCTAGAGTTCCATCAAAGGTATCAGAAAGTCAGAGCAAGTTCAACCCGTCGTCAGATCGTCAACGGAGTAAAAGAGCCGCTGAAGTGCTCGATCTCCACCATCACACTTTCCCAAAAACTCTTCCCCCAGTACTTAGAATATCATGTTTAGGACTTCCTTCTCTGTACACAGGTCTTTTTACTTTCAATAAACAAAAAGTTTGTCCAACCTTTTGTGATGTCGAACAATATCCTGCTGCAAAAATGTGATGTTCAGCATAGATTCCATCACACTGTGACATTGGGGACATGTAGCAGGGTCTTCATCTGACCGTTGTATATGTCCCAAATAAGACTCAGCGTGCTATAATGCCTCGCTTAGAGCCTCCTGAGTCTTCTTAAAAATACAAAAAAAGCTCGAATAATAACAGTCTTGCTGGAGTGTTGGCCAATTGTGCCAAAATGTCATAGTTGTAAGGCCTATCCAACCTTATAATTATTTCTTTTCTGAGGGGTTTGTCATACGCCCCTCCTTCTGTTTTTGTTCGTCTGTTGCTGGTGGTGAGGACAGGCCAGGTTCGAATGAACTAGGAACATGAGACGTCGGGAATGGCAACGTTTCTTTCCCAAGGGTCTGGTCGTAGTTACGCGAGTATTCTAGACCAATTCTGGTTGCTTCCACCCTTCCTTCATTGGACGTGACTGAAACCGTATTATAATGCCCCAATCCCAAATTATTAGGACTAGGAATGCGAATACATGCCAGCTACATATCAAGTAGACTTCAGTTTAGCTCAAATACGTATAAGTTGTACAATAACGACCAACTATCTATACTAATCAATAATATCTAAGTCTCAATCTACGGTAAGATAAAATACAAGAATGAACAAGATATAACATAGTGTGCACCCCATGCTACATTTGTCCGAATAGACTCGAAAGAATAACTTGAGTCTATAAATACTAGGCTAATAAGTAGAATGTAATTAAAAATAGATACATATGTAACTGCAAGAGATACTTGAAATAGTAAATACCAACCATCATGGTCAACAACCAACTCCGCTCAGTCAAATACCTAGAGAGATCACCAGGTCCTCAGGGGACATAGCAAGGTACATACAACATCCCAACATATAAGAAAAGAAACATAAATTAAGGGTATCAACTACATCCAATCTACGTGATATGTATGTGAGAACATATTCAGAATATCAGGCCTAGCAACTGACGCTCATAAGCTTCTCAGCAGGCTATTGCCCTAAGGCACCGTATCGTGGGACCAAGGGCATACGAGTAAATAAAATAGATCACCACCCAACCTTTGCTATAGAGACGAAGGTATACTAGTAGAATACCATCCAAGTCCCTATATGGAAACGAGGCCAAACTAGTAGAATAACAGCCAAGTCCCATATATAAAAACGAGGATATTCGAGTAGAAATATTATATATATATATATATATATATATATATATATATATATATATATATAGACTGATATATCGGTAATGTTCTCCCCACCCCATCTCTAGAACTAGCAAGTCAATTCAAGTCCAGTATAACAAGTCACAGTGCAAGTATCAATCTAGTATCCTATCATGAAGTCCATAACCACGAATACTCATGTAAACTTTGTATCATGAATTTTGTTGGTGTCCTGTGGTCTATCGTGTCAATGAAACACGAATAAAGTAGACGTAATGCCTAATGTCGATCCTCGATGACTACAAAATATCATCGGTACCCAAATACAATATGGAAGCAAAGTATCGACTATTCCTACGTTCTAAATGATAATAAAAAAAGAAATAAAAAAAAATTATGAACTGTAACCATGGCAAGGTACACTTGCCTGGATCTTTAAGCTGAAATGTACATATCCTGCTCTGGCTTTCAAGTCCGAACGATACCAAGAGCCTATATATACAATAATATCATATGAGACACTATGATACGATTCACTAAACATTCACAAGAGTACAACATACTGAATGACATTAGTCATTAGAGTCTAAACCAAACAAGAGTTCTAACTAGGTGGGTTAACTAAGTTAACCAAATAAGTGTCAAGTAGGTGTGTAATCACCAAGTCTGCTAGTCACATAACATTTGTAAGTCCTCTAAATGTACAATTTCTCATATATCATAAACATGGTCATAACTAAGGTCCATGTAGTTGCTAAGTTACTTTCTCAAATACGTAGGTAATAGGTGTCCTACCTACTAGGGTCTTCTTGTACAAGTATGACATACACATTCTCAATGCTTATAAAGCAAGTGCTAACCTAACTCAAGTAGTCATTTAAAGTATGTCATCATCAAATTCAAGGGTAAATGGAACTCACTAATACTATCCTCAATCACATGCAACATTATATATAATTATATCCTTCATATGTTTAAGGTTTTCTATTATCATCTACAACTAGTGCATATAACAATAACTACTTCTAAGGTAAACACAACCACAACTTTCAGATAAATCATTTTATATAAATGCTTATCAACTATATATAAACACATAATTAAATAATATCTAGCATGGCATATATTTTTCTAACATGGTATTTATACATACAAAAAAACTATCTAAAAAAACCTACACATGTGTACAACTAAGTACATAACTTTTACCAAGTCTCATTTAATTGTAACTATGCATGTAACTCCTTAAATATAACATTTATATTCTAAACTTTAGTGATAAATGGAGTTAATACCATGATGGACAAGTGTTTAAAAAATTTGTATTCATAACAATGTGATAAACAACAACTAGTTATATAAGGACATTCCTAGTTGTCAATAAAGGAGTACTAGAATTTTATACAACAAATAATATTATTCATGAAGAAGAAGCTAAAGTTTATGAAGAATAAGTTGAAGAACATGAATATAGGTTTTAATAGGAGGAGTTTTAGCATTTACCAAAGGTGAATGGGGGTGAAATGGACTATGTGCACTCCTTGCACAAATCTGTCCAGATTTGGACACTTCGGCTCGTAGCTGTTGTTCGGGACTCCAAAACTTTGATCCAAGTGTTGTGGGGCTTAGAAAGGTTAGGAGATAAATATAGAAATAGGGTGATTTTTGAAGGGTTTTTGGTGCTGAAAGCAGTGGCAATAAGGTGTTGAAGTGGTGCTATTGCTAACGGATTCAACAGGGTATCTTCGGTTTGTGGGAGGTGTTTGGATGAGTTGTAGGATGATTTAGGTGTTGAGTTATAAATAAAACTTGTTAAGAAGAGGTAGGTGAAGGATATTTGGGTGGTATGGTAATGGTTTGGGGGTTATGGAGGTGGTGGAGTGGCCTGAGAAAGGGATAGACTAAATTCGAATTCAGCCTAGACACCTTTGAATGAGGGGCTGTTTTGATGAAGTTAGAGTGCGTTTTGATGGCAGATTTGTGAAGAGAAAATGTTGAGAACAGAGAGAGGAAGAAGTGTATAATGTTTTAGAGAGATATACTTTATGTGGAGGGAGTTATAGCCGGACTGGTGGGGTGTTGCTGAATTCAGATTCAGCCTGGATAGGGGTGGAAAGATGGTTGTTTTGAGAGAAATAGAGAAGGATTTTGGAGATGGTTTGTGAAGAGAAAATAATAGGATTAGGGTTAGAAAGAAGTTTTATTCAAATATTATGAGGTAATTGGTGAGGAGAAATCTATATATAGCCATCAATTAAAGGGAAGGTGAAGGGTTGAGTGGAGAGTTAATGGTTAGGGGGTTTTGTAGGTTATGGAAAGGGAATGGTTAAGGGTGCTTGGGGGTTATGGAGATGAATAAGTGAGAAGGATTGGTTGTCTATTTTGTGTACTTGACCATACTTGAGTCCAACATATAGTGGTTAAATGGTGAGTTGTATAGTTGGGTCAAGTCCAACGTATATCGGGCTGAAATTATTTCTAGTAGGTTAAGTGTTAGGTTTGGGATGTCATATCATTATGTTTGGTATTTTGTAGAGATGACAATAGTATACAATGTTCGGCCTGAACCATGTGAGGGTATGGCATATTTGGGTTGAGTTTGGACTAGGTTTGGGCAAAGTCAACCGGTAGCTCAATAGGACTAGGGTTTATGTAAGTGTGGCTTGTAGTTGAATTAAAAATATGAGAAAGTCTATTTGGGTGTGACACAAATGTCTTATATGTTGTGAGCTTAATATAGTGTCATGGATATATAGTGGTTGCGAGGAACAAGCCAAGTTAAGTTTCCAAATTCAATTGGAAAGGTTACAAGTTCAAGCTTAGGTTTGAATTGGTGACGAATGTTGTGCGATTATATTATAGCACAATCCAGTGTGTTTAAAAGTGGCACAAAGATCATGATTGACTATTATTCAGTCTATATTAAGAATGTTAAAGTTGTTGGTCATCACGAACTAGTGTAGTATTCTAATTATCGATGCAACGGTAAGGTACACCTAGTGTAACAAAATTAAAGAAGTGATATAAACTCAAATTTTTAGTCCTAATCAACTATAAATCAACCATGGTCCTACTTTAAGCTAAGTATACTTTAAATTTGGTGAGAGGGTTTACAATCTATCCACCTTAGAAAAATTTCGTCTTCGAAATTCAAAATCAATCTTCCCAACCACAATCTCAATTTAAATCTTCCAATATCTATAAAGGAAATAATGTCACACCTTTACTCTCGAAGGAGTGCATGGGTTAAGTACTAAAATCTTATAAGCACAATTTCTTGTCACTACCACATTTCTAGATTGAGGGTATTTTGGTCATTTGGTAAATTTTTAAATTTTAATTAATTTATTGAATTGGTGATTGATATCTTTGACTTTGACTTATTGAGACCTAGTAGACTAGCCTAGAAGCTAACCCTAGCTATGGTGACCCTAGTCTAACTTAAGTTAACCCATTCTAGTCACTTAGAATCTAGTTTTGAAATAGGAGAATTAAGAATAGGTGAATTGATTCCATGACTTGTGATTTAATCCCATGACTTGTGACTTAAGCCCATGGCCCATAACTAGAAGCCCTAACCCTAACCTAACCCTAAGTGGCCAGCCACACAAGGAAACTCCCCTATTTAATGTCTCCTTTCATTGTTCTTGTCTCTTTTGTGCTCAACCAAGATTTAGAAAGAAAGGTAAATCCCCATTTTCCAAAATTCCTAGTAAATTCATTTTTAATCCTTTTTGACCCAAATCTTTTGCATATGATTCTAATCAACCTCTACTTGTTAATTTTGAGGAGCAATTTCAGTTTTAGAGCAATTTAGAGGATTTAGATAGCAACGGAAACTATTTGATTTTGGGCTTTTCTTTGATTCTTGCAACCTATAGGTAAACCCTCCTAATTCTATTTAATTCCTGATTTTATTGCATGGTAGCCTAGATATAGGTGTCTCCTAGCTATAATGGTAGTTTGGTGTCATTTGCATTAGGTTTCGTGTCCGTATAGGACACGTATCAAACCCCTAGGCTAGGTGTTTGTGGAAATGCCACAACCAACTATTTTTACTATTTTTGCAAATGTTTTTGAATGAATTCCTAGATCTAGGGTTTGCTTACTGATTTGTGTCCTTGGTCACTGATTTTGGAGTCGTGTCGTGTCCACACGAGGACATGAACACACTACGACTGAACCGTGTGCACTGCCCTGCTGCTCGGGCTCTATTGCTCACTTTACAGGATACGAGGACATACTATTTTTTGGAAGAATGTTAGGACACTGACTGACATGGGTCTCCCAAAATTTAGGCTCGAATGGCTGAGTGTGCGAGGAGTTCTCCTCCCCGCACTGGTCGTACGAGCAGATTGAACCACACGTATTTAGTCACTGACACGCGGCTAGAAACAACACGACACATGTTTAGGACACGGTGCAGGGTGTCAGTGGGGTAGCCCTACCCCTGGCATACACGTGTGCACAGCCACGTGTCCCCACGTGGCATGTATCATACGCTGGACACGTGTGCACGCGTGTACGACACTGTGTCCAGACTCAGTGCTTGTGTGGTGTTTTAGTATCTTAGACACGAATGTGTCCACTTGGTTGGACACATACACATTGTTTGACACGTGCACATGTGTGTAATTAATTACCAACCATTAATTTGTTTTATTGACATGATTTTAGATGTCGATTAGCAATTCCCATTCTCACTGATACACGTTTTCAGTTTTGAATTTCTGAAATTTGATTCCCATTTAAAACTAAATTTTTGATGTCTAAGTCACCATGTTTAATTCACTTACACATGTGTTAGTTTACTGCAATGTGGGGTTTATGATTGTATTGAAAATTTGGGTTCGAATTGGTGTTTGGGACTAATGGGTTAACTGTAGGACTGCTATGTAAACTGTCAACTGATACTTCCTGATTTTCTATACTGTTAGCTAAATTCCTGAGATTAAATACACTGTTTTCCTGAGATTTGTACACAGGTTCCTATACATTGTTAGCTATATATCTGAAAAACCCTATTTACTAACTGTCATGTTGCCATTTCTTGTGTACTGTCAAGTACACACACACTTTATAATTTCTGTAAACTGTCAAGGCTATTGATTCCTAAATTACACTACAACATATGGACACTTCCCTATATCACAAACCTGAGAACATTCCTGAGTCCAATTGTTCCTTACTGAAACTCCTGAGAGTATGTTGTATCACATTGTTTCACTACACCCTATCCACACACTTCACCAATTCCTGTACCTATTAACTATAGCTATTGTATCACATTCAAACACACACACACATGATTATCACATTGCCCTAAAGTTCACTCACAACTTAGCTAACACCCTCACATGATACACTCACTATTTACTATTATACACATCACTATTTTACTGTTTTCTACATAATACACTCACACATTGGCAATTCACCACTGTTCCTGAGAACACAGGTAGCCTAGCCAATATGTTCACACTCATTCAATGCACTATCACATTGCATTAATTCTAGTTTTCCTGAGATACCCTGTTTTACACTCTACTATTTTCCTATGACACTATATCACACACCCTATTAGCCATCTATATTACACTGATTTCCAATACCAACACACATGCCATGTATCCCCCTCTCTATCTCACTATATGTATATATAAGCATATTCTATATGCTTGATAAATAGTAATGTGCTATATACATATATATGTGTGTGTGATATTATATTAAATTAGTGTATATATATATTATGTGTGGGAATGTGTGAAATAGACTATAGGTGTGATATAGCCTATGGCTCATATCCTAGGTTTATGGCATGAATACCCAGTGAATGTGTGTTGTTGGCTTGTATAGCCTAGATTTGATGTGTGCTTGCTAGAATAGACTGGTTAGGCTTAGTGAGACTTGTTTGGGTTAGGCTTGACCTAGTTGACCTAGTTTGACTAGTATAGTTGACTGACCAAGGGTTGACTTTAATCTAGATTGACCCCAAACATCATGTAGATGTATTGTAGTAGTTTATATTACTATTTTAGACATATAGTGACTTGTACTGTTCTATAGGAGACAGACACCACTCTTCGGATAGTATATCCTCTTCAGATATTTAGGATACCAAGCGAGTACATTCTCTGATCATTTCATATCTTGTTTAGGATTATATTTCCTGGTTTAGATTACTTTACATGATGTTGATACGTTGGTAACACGGATTGGTACAATATGGATCTTGTCGTGCGACGTTATCCCCTTAGCGGATACATCGGGTATTTCATGTTCGTGTACTTTATCATGAGCATCGTGTACTCCTTGTGTTCGTATTATTCGTGTATAAATCGTGTGAAATCATGTATACTCATGTGCTCATATGATCATCGTGTATAACTATACTTCGTATGCAATAACATAACTTGACTGGATCCTTGTGTATTGATTGGGGCAGGGGAGTAGAAGTGGTTATGTATTCAATCTTGTAGATTACTCATGTACAACCTTTGTAGATTACTCGTGTACAACATCATGCCATTTACATAACCGTCTTATACTCTAAATCACTAGCACTGATAGTTCTCTTATATATTGTAGCTATTTACTTACAGTCTCTCTTTTACATCTTGTTGTTCTTTCAGTTTCTTATATCTTACTCTCTAGCATGTTTATATTTTCTAACCTGTTATGATTTGTTAAGATGTACTGTACTCGCTCCTGTCCTGACTGGATCTGTTGAAAATATTACAGAGGACGAGGCTGAGGCGTTCTGTTCCACATATTACGGGACTACCCTAGAGGACTGTTGTGAGCTGGACCAGCAGCAGGACCCCTTAGCAGTGGATGACACTCCCTTAGTCAAGGATGTCTTCCATTGTATTTATTCTGGATTACTGTATTGAGATTTTGAGATGTTATCTGGATTGTATTATCTTAGACACTTAGACTTCTATTTGATTGTATCTTTGTGGATTCATTTCTTTTTATTATCTATCTATCTATCTTTTATCGTATGCTACCTTAGATATGATTGAGACTGTATTTTCTATGTCACCTCCATTCGGAGTGTATATACTGTACAGGTACCTTATATTTGTTAGATGATTAACCTAGGACAGTGTCCTACCGCTGATACTGCGGCGTAGGCTGGACGTACCCACTTCTCGTGCCCTTACTCTAGGGTGTGGGTTATGATACATTTTTAGTGGTGGCCCATGCAGGTCGAGTTAATGTAGTGGTATTCAAACTAGAGTATCACTACAGCCTGCAGTAGGATTAGGATAATTTTGAAGGTACTCAATTACAGTCAGGATTCTTTGAGAGATTCCTGGGATAACCCTTGAGAATCTTATTAAACTTCAATTTGAAATCTCTTCCCTTGTTTTGTTCGCTCTCACTCCTTGTTTATTGAATTTGGTTTTTGATAGATCGTTGTTGACCTTGATTTTTCTATCGAGATGAATTTTATGACCTGAGTTATGATATTTTCTGATAACATATGTTGACGAGAATAACAGGGATGGTAAAACGTCTACTTGATTATAGAACATGTAGTTTATCGCAGCCATATTAGCTGGTGTGGCGGGAACATAGAGACCTGACTTCGGATGTACGTATCTTGGTTATGAGACTTAGAATTTCTTGTGGCTATACTAGTCGTCATAGCGAGAACTCCAGACGACATGATTATAGAGGTGCATACCCCAGTTATGTATCGTTTATCGCAGTCTTGCTTACAGACATGGCGAGGACACTGAGTAACATGATTTTGGACAGATGCATATGATTATCAGATTGTATCTTAAGAAGGTTTTTAAATATATCATCTCTATCGTACCCTTCTGTGGTTGTAAAATTATATTCCATCATCAAATAACTTAAGAGTAGGGATATTTAGTTTTGTAGAGCTTATTCATATATAGTTCTTTCATAGTGTAATAATATGATGATTTGTAGAGTGTCTATACTCTAGAGATGATAGTTAGCATTGATATTAAAATAATAACCCTTGTAGACGATTCCTCTATTATTTATAATACCTACCAGTTTCCATATAGGATGTTAGTATGCCTTAAAGCCTTGATGATTTGTTATTATTTTTTTTCTTACCCTTTCCAGTAGGACACCCATGACCAGAGCCTGTCCTTGAGTGTAGTTGTAGTTTCGCCTAAGACTGAGAGGTCTATATATATAGATATATTACAGATGATATTGGCATATGGGATATGGGTTGGTTAGTATCTATAGGTCATTGTTTTATAGGCTATTAACATGTTGTTAGCCTACATTGGTCCAGTTTTCTATTTTAGTTGAGTTCTTTTTGTGTTGAGTTCAGTCATGTTTGACCAACCTTTATAGGCAGTGTGCAGACCATTCACTAGATACCCTGTTCCCTTGGTTCAGACTGGTACAAGTTGTTTACCGCACTCAACATTTTATTATCTACCATGTTGCATCATAGATTTCCCTAAACCACTGTTCAGACCCCAAATATTGACTCACCAATATAACTATCTTGTGCTTCCTCATATCACAAGACTTTCCTGACACATTAGACTCAGATACACAATTCACACTTCACTCTCTTGGAATTGACACGCATATAACCTACAAATTTGATCATGGCCTACATCTAGATGAACTACTGCACTACCTTAGTATCCTGTATACCTGAAATATCCACACAAATTGGCCTTGCACTTTATATAACATTCCTTACATATTCTTGATTCACATGCACTCATTCATTTCCTGTACTTCACATACTTTCACCACTTGCATATCCTGTAGTATATCATATTAACCATTACATGTTCTGTTTACCTGATACCCTCATTAGTTTCACTGATACTCATCAAGTATCAGAACATGAGACCATGTTCTGACCATACCTCATCATCCTTCATAAGTCAACCCCTTTTCATGATTTGCTCAGCCAATGTAGGGTCCTGTCCCTATAGAGCAACCCATCATAGCTTTTTGGTTCAACTTTTCCTCCTAACCTATATGTAGTGTCAGACTTTATTTCATTATAAGTTCAGACCTTCACCACCTTTCATACCTGCATTGGATGTCTTGCCTAACTTGCACTCTCTACTACATGCAGAGATTTGCATGCATCATTACACTGTACTATCAAGCTTTAATCATTGCATCACTGCATCCACTTGATTTGTCTTACAACAGGACATTAGTTGAGTATCAATTCCAATTTAGCCACTTAGGCATTGTCCTGCTTCCAGGATTAACCACATTACATGTCCTGTCCTTTTTATTTTGGTTAAATTGCTGCTTGTGCTAGTAAACCTCCATGTTAGGCTAATGCTATGCATTGTGTATATATTATAGGAATATATGTGATAAGTGATATGGATTAAGGGGTTCTGCATATATTATATAGATTAGCCATATGAAATGGTTAGTCTATATGTATGCATAGATGATACACTTAGAATAGTGTGGGTTCTATGGGTTACATTAGGGATATATGGGTATTAGAGGATAAGATATATGGGGTTATGTGAGATATTTTAGAGTATGTGTTATGGCTAAGGGTTAGAAGTTACGAGTCTAGTTTAGTGTAGAGTATACATGTGTATGTTTTGAAATTAGGATTTAGTTGGTCTTGATATTATTTTTTTAGCACTATAGTCTATTTTAGTCTAAACCTTAGATTAGCCATTGACCCAATAGTCCAAGTTGACTTAGTTGACCAGTTGTTGACCAAATGCTTGGATATTAACAAATTGACTAGTTGTTGACCAGTAGTTGACCATTGACTATGTTTGGCTTAGTAGACTGGAGATAGGATTCGAAGCAGGTTTTTGTTGTGTTTATTTGACCATGTTTGATTATTTAGTAATTGGAGGCCTTTTTTGTGATTAGGTTGGAGACATGGTTTTTCTGAGGATATCTCTGACTCGTGGTACCATACGTTTTGGTAGAGGTAGGAAGCTTAGCCGGCACTTCATCGGACTTTTCGTGATCAGCGGGAGGGTCGGTGACGTGGCTTACATGCTAGACTTGCCACCTGCACTAGTGGGTGTCTACAGCGTATTCCACGTATCACAGTTGAGACGGTACGTAGCTGACCCTAGCCATGTACTTGATCATTCGGAGATTGAGGTGGGACCTACTCTCAGTTATCCAGAGCAGCCTGTGGAGATTCTGGATCACCGAGAGAAGGTGCTGAGAAACCAGGTGATACCCTTGGTTCGCATCGCATGGAGGCATCATTCTCTAGGAGAGTCTACCTGGGAGCGGGAGGATGAGATGCGCGAGCGATACCCATATCTGTTTGGACCCTGAGGTAAGATTGTTTATCCTTCTCATCAGTTTAGTTTTGCCTTTTAATTTCGAGGACAAAATTATTTTAAGGAGGGTAGATTTGTCACTACCATATTTCTAGCTTGAGGGTATTTTGGTCATTTTGTAAATTTTTGAATTTTAATAAATTTATTGATGGTGATTGATATCTTTGACTTTGACTTATTGAGACCTAGTAGACTAGCATAGAAGCTAACCCTAGCTTTGGTGACCCTAGTCTAACTTAAGTTAACCCATTCTAGTCACTTAGAATCTAGTTTTGAAATAAAGAATTAAGAATAGGTGAATTGATTCCATGACTTGTGATTTAATCCCATGACTTGTGACTTAAGCCCATGGCCCATAACTAGAAGCCCTAAGCCTAACCTAACCCTAAGTGGTCGGCCACACAAGGAAAAACCCCCCTATTTAATGTCTCCTCTTCTTGTTCTTGCCTCTTTTGTGCTCAACCAAGTTTTAGAAAGAAAGGTAAATCTCCACTTTATAAAATTCCTAGTAAATTTATTTTTAATCCTTTTTGATCCAAATCTTTTGCATATGATTCTAATCAACCTCTACTTGCTGATTTTGAGGAGCAATTTCAGTTTTAGAGCAATTTGGAGGATTTGGATACCAACGGGAACCGTTTGATTTGGGAGTTCTCCTTGATTCTTGCAACCTATAGGTAAACCCTCCTAATTCTATTTAATTCTTGATTTTATTGCATGGTAGCCTAGAGCTAGGTGTCCTCCGGCTATAGTGGTAGTTTGGTGTCATTTGCATTAGGTTTCGTGTCCGTATCGGACACGTATCAAACCCTAGGCTAGGTGTTTGTGGAAATGCCACAAACAAGTGTTTTTACTATTTTTGCAAATGTTTGTGAATGAATTCCTAGATCTAGTGTTTGCTTACTGATTCGTGTCCTTGCTAACTGATTTTGGAGTCGTGTCGTGTCCACACGAGGACACGAACACGTTACGACTGAACCGTGTGCCCTGCCCTGCTGCTCGGGCGCTATTGCTAACTTTATAGGTCACGAGGACATGCCATTTTTTGGAAGGATGTTAGGGTACTGACTGACATGGGTCTCCCAAAATCTGGGCTCGAATGGTTGAGTGTGCGAGGAGTTCTCCTTCCCGCACTGGTCGTACGAGCAGATTGAACCGCACATATTTAGTCACTGACACGCGGCTGGAAACGACATGATACATGTTTAGGACATGGTGCAGGGTGTCAGTGGGGTAGCCCTACCCCTGGCGTATACGTATGCACAGCCACGTATCCCCACGAGGCCTGTGTCGTGCACTGGACACGTGTGCACGCGTGCATGACGCTGTATCTAGACTCAGTACTCGTGTTGTGTTTTAGTGTCTTGGACACGAATGTGTCCACTTGGTTGGACACATACCCATTGTTTGACACGTGCACATGTGTGTAGTTAATTACCAACCATTAATTTGTTTTATTAACATGATTTTAGATGTCGATTAGCAATTCCCATTCTCACTGATACACATTTTCAGTTTTGAATTTCTGAAATTAGATTCCCATTTAAAACTAAATTTTTGATGTCTAAATCATCATGTTTAATTCACTTACACATGTGTTAGTTTACTGCAATGTGGGGTTTATGATTGTATTGGAAATTTGGGTTCGAATTGGTGTTTGGGACTAATGGGTTAACTGTAGGACTGCTATGTAAACTGTCAACTGATACTTCCTGATTTTCTACACTGTTAGCTAAATTCATGAGATTAAATACATTATTTTCTTGAGATTTGTACACAGGTTCCTATACACTGTTAGCTATAAATCTGAAAAACCCTATTTACTAACTGTCATGTTGCCATTTTCTGTGTACTGTCAAGTACACACACACTTTATAATTTCTGTAAAATGTCAAGGCTATTGATTCCTGAATTACATTACAACATATGGACACTTCCCTATATCACAAACCTGAGAACATTCCTGAGTCCAATTATTCCTTACTGAAATTCCTGAGAACATGTTGTATCACACTGTTTCATTACACCCTATCCACACACTTCATAAATTCCTGCACCTATTAACTATAGCTATTGTATCACATTCAAACACACACACACATGATTATCATATTGCCCTAGAGTTCACTCACAACTTAGCTAACACCCTCACATGATACACTTACTGTTATACACATCACTATTTCATTGCTTTCTATATAATACACACACACATTGGCAATTCACCACTGTTCCTGAGAACACAGGTAGCCTAGCCAATATGTTCACACTCATTCAATGTACTGTCACATTGCATTAATTCCAGTTTTCCTGAGATACCATGTTTTACACTCTACTGTTTTCCTATGACACTATATCACACACCCTATTAGCTATCTACATTACACTGATTTCCAATACCTCCACACACATGCCATGTATCCCCCTCTCTATCTTACTATATGTATATATAAACATATTCTATATGCTTGATAAATAGTAATGTGGTATATACATATATATGTGTATGATATTATATTAAATTAGTGTATATATATTATGTGTGGGAATGTGTGAAATAGACTATAGGTTTGATATAGCCTATGGCTCATATCCTATGTTTACGGCATCAATGCCCAGTGAATGTGTGTTGTTGGCTTGTATAGCCTAGATTTGATGTGTGCTTGCTATAATAGGCTGGTTAGGCTTAGTGAGACTTGTTTGGGTTAGGCTTGACCTAGTTTGACTAGTATAGTTGACTAGAGTTGACCAAGGGTTGACTTTAGTCTAAATTGACCCCAAACATCATGTAGATGCATTGTAGTAGTTTATATTACTATTTTAGACATATAGTGACTTGTACTGTTCTATAGGGGACAGACACCACTCCTCGGACAGTATATCCTCTTCAGATATTCAGGATACCAGGCGAGTACATTCTTTGATCATTTCATATCTTGTTTAGGATTATATTTCTTGCTTTAGAATACTTTACTTGATGTTGACACGTTGGTAACACGGGTTAGTACTATATGGATCTTGTCGTCCGATGTTATCCCCTTAGCGGATACATCGGGTATTTCATGTTCATGTACTTTATCATGAGCATCGTGTACTCCTTATGTTCGTGTTATTCGTGTACAAATTGTATGAAATCGTGTATACTCATGTGCTCACATGATCATCGTGTACAACTATACTTCGTGTGCAATAACATAACTTGACTGGATCCTTGTGTATTGATTGGGGCGGGAGAGTAGAAGTGGTTATATATTCAATCTTGTAGATTACTCATGTACAACCTCTGTAGATTACTCGTGTACAACATCGTGCCGTTTACATAACCGTCTTGTACTCTAAATCACTAGCACTGATAGTTCTCTTATATATTGTAGCTATTTACTTACAGTCTCTCTTTTACATCATGTTATTCTTTCAGTTTCATGTATCTTACTCTCTAGCATGTTTATATTTTCTAACCTGTTATGATTTTTGAGATGCACTGTACTCGCTCATGTCCTGACTGGACCTGTTGAAAATATTACAAAAGGCGAGGCTGAGGTGTTCTGTTCCACATATTACGGGACTACCCTTGAGGACTGTTGTGACCTGGACCAGCAGCAGGACCCCTTAGCAGTGGATGACACTCCCTTAGTCTAGGATATCTTTCATTGTATTTATTCTGGATTACTGTATTGAGATTTTGAGATGTTATTTGGATTGTATTATCTTAGGCACTTAGATTCTATCTGATTGTATCTCTGTGGATTCATTTCTTTTCATTATCTATCTATTATCTTTTAACGTATTCTACCTTAGATGTGATTGAGACTGTATTTGCTATGTCACCTCCATTCGGAGTGTATATACTGTACATGTACCTTATATATTGTTAGATGATTGACCTATGATAGCGTTCTACCGCCGATACTGCGGCGTAGGCTGGACGTACCCACTTCTCGTGCCCTTACTCTAGGGTGCGGGTCGTGACATTTCTTCAAGGTCACCTATGTAGTATCTAAATTCGTATTCTGCAGCTAAGACGATTATTTTTTTGTCATTCTTTCCTATAGTATCCCCAATAAAATCCTCTAACCTAACTTCTTATAATTGCTCTTAGTTGCAATAAGTCTAATCTAGTCAGTCAGTCATACCTAGTATAGAAACTCAACTCAATTCAATTCCTAGGAGAAATATATATATAATAAAATACAACACGAGCCTCTATTCAAATACATAGTATAAAATAAAATTAAAATAATAGAAATTATTTAATAAATATATATTCAATCATTCAAAATATCCTAGAAAATATAACCAATACAATAATAAAAATACGATTTTCAAAATTCAAAAATCCGTTGGCTAGGGTAAATTGGAAATAGGTTCCCATATCATCACCTACTACTAAGAATTTGTTCCAGCAAGCTCATACCCTATTAGTCAAAAATGTAAATTCATGGCCCTAAGCAACTTTTGTGTAACCCACAATATTTAGCTATCATTCCTATAAGACTTCTACTTTCTATTTACACTCTCTTATCCATGTGTCAATCAAAAACATAAGGGTCTTGTGGTAATCCTCTATAGAATGACCAACAAGTCAGTATATGATCTGAAACCTATGTTTTAGTTTCATGAAATTTGTAACACTACGAAATTGATCAACAATTTCTACTCACACTAATTCTCAAAAATTTCAAAAGCATTACAATTCATAAATACTAAAATTATTATCCTTTAAGTCCATATCACAATTCCTTCTCCTTGGATTATGCGACCATAATATCTTTCTCTTATCATTTATTTTCTATACACCTTTATATCTTTAATCTTGTTTTGAACTATAAGTTCGCCAATCATGGTCCAGTAATTTCCTCTTCATAGTATATATCTTCTAGGCAACTACTGAGTAATAAAATTTGCAGTCCTTCCTAGATCCTTCTTAATTTAAAATTCTCCAAGTCAGGTACTCCTCGCGAATCTCTTCTTATTACCATTCTACCTTCTTTACCTCTAACCTGAGGTTTCTCTAGTTTATTCCATGTATACCCTTCATCCAATCTACACGAGTACCATCTTATTAAAACTTGCCTTCTATTATAGACAATTCACTATATCTAACTCAAGAATATAATATCTATCGAAACTCTCATCAAGGATACTAGCTTATCTACCCAAATTATCAATGGTGGAACTCACGAGTCCAATTAACACTGGCAACCCAAATAAGTCAAGTACATCTAACTTGATTCTGAAAGCTATACCATAGTACTCAAGTTATCTAATTATCCAAACCTTAAATCTAGCAATCTACCTATCTATTAAGTCCAGTCCTATAGTCATCAATAATTCAAGGAGGTAGTAAGATCTAGGTTTGATACAACAGTCAAAAGGCAACTAGAGATTTTAACCACTGTAGTCTGCTACATAAAAATCTATTTTCTTAAGGTCATAATGTCAATCCTTGTATCACCACCATGTGTCACAACTAATCCCTAGAATCTTGCTATGTATTCCATAAAGTGTTCCAGAGCATTAGAACAAACCATCTTTTTAACTTCTAATACTTCCAAATTATTGCTACCCTAAAGTAAGGCTAGGATTTTAGTAGTTCAATGCCTCTAATTCCATGGTCAATTCTTATGCTACAATCTATACTAGCTCTAGCATCTAGAAATAACTTATCTACCTACCCTACTAAGGGTAACTATCTCCTCAAAACTTTATATCAAGCATGCTTCTTTCGCCTTAACGAGGATCTGCTTCTGGAGGAAACATCACGCACGAACATCTATCTCCCCGAAATAGGAGGAGATGACAAACAATGATAATGATATCGAGGGGAATAACGAATACAATAAGAAGTCCAATGGCATAAATCAAACACAAGAGGAGTTCTAAAATCAGTTATGGATTGAGATCGTATTTAATATTAATCCTAACTCGCAGGCTCGTTCGGTACAGTTACGTAACGAAAATGATATCCTCGGACCTGTATGGGCTACCACAAAAATATGTAACTTCCCAGTCCTAAATTATCAGACTAGGAATGCGTATGCATGCCAGCTACGTATAAAGTAGACCTTGTAGAACCCTAGAGGGGGTGAATAGGGTAATAAAATATTCCTAGTAGTAAACAGTAATTTAAAGGAGAATAAATGATAAAGAGAATCAAACACTCGAAGTATCCTGGTATCCTCCTAAGGGGCACTCTAGTCCCAGAACTTTCTTCGGCTTTAATCTACTATGTGAGAAAATAGTTACACACGAATTTGGATCCGAAGAACTCGTCAACTTCAAACATGAGTTTAGATCCGAAGAGCTCGTCAACTTCATACACACGATTTTTTCTCCGAAGGCTCATCAACTTCTTACACACGAGTTTTCTTTCGAAGGCTCGTCAACTTCAACTTGAAAGAAAAAAGGGTTTTGATCTTCTAGAACACTTTGAAGATCGAAGTTACAACTCTTGAATACTCTAGCACTTTTGGTTGGATGACAAATAAAAGCGTTTGTAGAGTAGTAATGGTGAAGCTCTTGGTGGTTGGAAAAATTTAAAGCTCAAGTGGATAAGTGTTTATGAAGAAAGGTGAAGACTATTTATACAAATCCAAGATGATAGAGCATTTACTACAGCCGAGCGAATGATCTTCCAGATACCCGCGGACATCCGGAGATCATCCGCACAAACATTAACGGCTAGAAAACTAGCTATTGGATGCATTTAATGCTCATTTAATGAGGGTCATTGAATTTGAATTTCAAATAGCCACCTCAGCATAACAGATCATCAGACGGTAATCCATTGGATTATCTGTGGGAACTAAGCAAAAACTTGTTGTTCCAAAACGGATCATCCGACGGTGATCCGCAGAAATCCGAAGGATAATCTGCGGGAACTAGGTGAAAACTTGTTGTTCCAAAATGGATCATCCGACGGTGATCCGCGAAAATCCGAAGGATGATCTGTAGGAACTAGGCAAAAACTTGTTGTTCCACCGACGGTAATCCGATTAATGATCCACTTTCTTCATACTTGCTCTTTCAAGCTATTAATGAGTCATCCATACGAAAGTGTTTGACATAGGTTTCATATCTATTATAGACTCTTGAGAGGCTGGATCTGTTTTGAGAAGATTCTTCATTTCTTGAATAGTGATTTCTTTATCTTGCTTTCCTTGAATTGGATCTTTTGAATGAGTTTGAGCGACAACTTAATGGATGCATTAATCTTTCGTTTGGTTGAGGCTTCGCTTAAAACCTGAGAAAGATAGATCTAAAATAGTAGAGATGTTAATTGTAAGTATCAAAATCAGTGTGTCAACAATCTCTCCTATTCTAATAATTGACAAAAAAATACTATTTTTGAGAGATAGCTACCCCATAATAAAATATGTCCCCCTCAATACAACTTATCCCCTTTGTCATTTATGAAAAATGAAAGATAAGAAGCTAAGAACAAGAGAATAGAGCAGAGTAGATAATAAGCATTTTCATCTATAGGAAGAAATAGTTTGATTACATGCAGGACATCACTCCCTACTGGGAGACGAGACAAGATGAAGATAAATTTTTAAAAGACAAACATAACTGAAAATCCCCGAAGGACTGCACACAACAAAACAAAGAGAACACCATCATCAAAAAGAATCTAGAAGACCACCCACTACTCTAGCAATCATCAGTTGTCAGGGTTAACTACTGGGTCCGCATCAACATCCTCCTCCTCCTCATCAACCCCCACAGTCGGAGTAAAAGACACATAAGGATCAATGCTATCTAGATACATGAACCCATAGACATTAGGGTCAAAGAACCACGGTCCTTGGTAGGCCGGGTTGGGAACGGCTGGATCAACAAAGGGTTATTTTCAAAAAAGTAGCACTGAAAATAATATGCCTGATCTATGAAGCCATGGTGGATCAGGTTACCTAAACCCCGGGTGGCATCCTGAATGCGTTTCGAGGTGGCGAGAGTGAGGGAGTTGAAGCGTCGGTCAGTATACTGACGAATCTCAGGGGGAATAGCTATAGAGGCCGGTGGAGCAGCGGAAGTGCCAGTATCGCCAGCAGGAGGTGGTTGAGAAGCCGAGGCACGAGAAGTGTGGAGGGGTCACGGCTTTGCTTTGGCAAAAAGATATGGTTTCTTGGCCTTGGGACAATTGGTGAGGTCAACACCGTTGGCCTCCACAATCATCGTGATATACATGCCAAAAAGGAGAGACCGGTGGTTTGCCTTCTGGATCCAGATCATTGAGTAGATCATAGTCTTGGCCAGGGGGAAGGACTGACGGACAAACAGATAGTACATAGTTATAAGCTCCTCGGTTGTAAGGTTGTCCATGTTGCCAGATTTTGGGGTAATTGAGTTAAGAGAATGCGTGAAGATCATGATACATAGGACTTAAATTTTGTCCTCAGGTTTGGGAGAGGAAACATGATCACAGATACAGAAGATAAACTCTTCGAATGTATAGTCTAGAGAAAGCTTAATGGTGTCGACGGTGTAGGAAGACAGTGAAGGCTAGGACATTCTGGAACTCCGAGTATGGAAGCCAGAGAGGAGGGGTTGACAGACATTTTGACCCCACACCCTCGTTTCGAACTCCAAACGGTCCTTACTTGCAACAAGGTTGCAGTAAAACATTTGGACGGCTGCAGGATAGACGTCCATCTGCCTCTCCAAGATCAGTGAAGCCGACGTCGTCGAACATTTCCCTAAGGTTTGGGAAATAGATGAAGAAGATGGGCTTATCGATACAAACTCAAAGTTTGGAGAAGATGTTGAACCAGTCATGAGATTGATGTGCAGTACGGAAGATGGCTAGATTGTGGCCATGGCGGATGGAGTGGGGAGGAACATGGAAATAGGAGGAACAGGAGATAAAGAAGAGGAGGCATCCAAGCGATGGCACTTTTGAGACATAGTGTCAAAAAGGAGAGCGAATTTGGGCAGATTATTCCGCAAATCATCGGGAGCAACTTTGAGAGAAAAAGATAGAATAAGAAGAGAGAGGAAGGAGGAAGGGTTTATAAAAGAGGTAAAGGGGTATAATGAGGAGTTATGAAAGTTTATGTGAGAATTTATGAGGGAAGTGAAAGAGGTGATAGTTATGGAAGTGTGTAGCCGAATTTTAAAAGGAAGGATTTTTGGAGAAGAGCAAGGGTCAGTTCGGTTCAGATCTGTTAGAAAAAGTCACAGACGGATGATTCGACGAATTCGCGGTCATCCGTCTATTGATCCGTTTGATGAATAAAATAAAACAGTTAAAGAAGAAGATGATTCTATCTGTTATGACGAAACAGATTGGCCGCCGGATTTCTGCAAAGTCCGGCGGATCATCCTTTGAGTTGGGAGGAGGAATTTAGAAAGATTTTTCAATAAGGCCGATTTCTTGACAAATGAAGGGAAAATGATCTTCGGCCAGGGATTTGGTGAAAATGTCAGCTAGTTGATGCTTAGTATCAATAAATTCAAGACAGATGTCCCATTTGAGTTGATGATCATGCAAGAAGTGTCAAATCTCAATATGTTTTGTGCGTGAGTGACAAATCAGGTTTTTAGTGAGATTAATAGAGTAGTGTTTTGTGTCATCCAAAGAATTAATGCACAACAACATACAGTCGCTATATATTCGGCTTCAGTTATAGAGAGAGTAATAGAGTTTTGTTTCTTACTAAACCATAAAACCAATAATTTCCCTAAAAATGGCATGTGTCGCTAGTGCTTTTTCGGTCAATCTTACACCTAACAAAATCCGCATCCGAGTAGCCGATGAGCTCAAAGGATAAGGATTTTGGATACCAAATCCCCACGTTAATGGTACCTTTAATATACCAAAAAATGCGCTTAACAGCACATAAGTGAGATTCTTTAGGATTTGCCTGGTATTGTGCACATAAGCAAATGCTAAACATAATGTTGGGACGACTAGCAGTTAAGTAAAGCAAGCTACCGATCATACCTCGATACTTACGAATATCGACCGAAACACTATTTTCATCTTGATCAAGCTTAGTCACTGTGGCCATAGGAGTTCTCATTGATTTGGATGAATCTAGTTCAAAGCGCTTAAGAAGATTCTTTGTATATTTTGCTTGATTGATGAACGTGCCTTGAGATCCTTGCTTGACTTGTAGACTGAGAAAGAATGATAGTTCTTCCATCATGCTCATTTTAAATTCATCCTGCATAACTTTAGAAATTCTATGCATAGAGGCTTATTAGTGGAATAAAAAATAATATCATCAACATAAATTTGGACTAACAAAGTGTTCCATTATGTTTTGATAAAAAAGTGTTATGTCAACTTTGCCCTTTGAGAAGTTGTAAGAAATGGGAACGAAACTAAGATGCTCATACCAAGTACGAGGAGCTTGCTTGAGACCATAGAGGGCTTTGTGTAATTTGACAACAAGATCAGAAAATTAAAAATCTTCAAAGCCGGGAGGTTGCTTGACATAAACCTCTTCTTTAATAACACCGTTTAAAAAGGCACTTTTGACATCCATTAGAAAAAGCTTCAAATCATTAAAACAAGCAAAAGCGCAAAGCATTCGAATGGATTCAAGACGAGCAACTGGAGCATAGGTTTCTTCGTAGTCAATGCCTTCCTCTTGGTTATAGCCTTGAGCAACCAATTGGGCTTTTTTACGAGTGACGAAACCGTCCTCATTAAGTTTATTTTGAAACACCCACTTTGTCCCAATAATAGGATAGTTGTAGGGCTTAGGAACGAATTCCTAAACATTATTTCGCTCAAATTGATTTAGCTCTTCTTGCATTGCAATCATCCAAAATTTATCTTTAAAGGTATCATTGATATTTTTAGGCTCTATCTATGAGATAAAAGCCACATTTGAGCAATGGTCACGTGTAGCAGATCTAGTGCTAACCCGTAAGGAAAGGTCACCAATGATAAGCTCATTTGGATGATGCAAAACAAATCTCTATTCTTTGGAAAGACCCTCTTAAGGAGGCTCTATTGGTGGAGAGTCTCGGCTGGAGTAGTCTCAACTTCATTGATAGATGAAGGAGTACTAGTATTTCCAAGAGAAGATTTTTCCAGACCAAAAGAGATGTCATCAACATCGTTTAAGGAGTTGGATGTAGAAGTGTTAAGTTCATCAAAGGAGACATTTATTGACTCTTCAACAACAAGACTTCTTTTGTTAAAAACATGAAAACCTTTACTATGCATAGAATAACCAAGGAAGATCCCTTTAGGCTTTTTCTTCAAATTTACTAGGTTATCCTTGGTATTGAAAATAAAACATTTGCATCCAAAAACTTTGAAATATTCAGTACAAGGAATTTTGTCAAACCAAAACTTATATGGAGTTTTCTTAGAAATAGGTCTAATCAAGACTCTTTATAACATAACATGACATGTTAACGGCTTCTGCCCAAAAGTATTAGGGAAGCTTATATTGGTTTAACATGACCCTTGCCAAATCGCTAAGGGTTCTATTCTTTCTTTCCATAATGCCATTTTGTTGTGGAGTTCTAGGACAAGCAAAATCATAACCAAAACCATTCTTTTTCACAAAATCTTTTAAAATTGAATTATCAAGTTATTCTCCATGATCACTTCTAATTTTGTTGATTATAATATTTTTTTATTTTAAACTCTTTTACAAAAAGTAACAAATTCATGAAAAGTATCACTTTTATTTGCAAGAAAATAACCCAAGTAAATCTCGAAAAATCATCAACTAAGACGAAGGCATATAGTTTGCCACCAAGACTAGCTATTCTACTATGACAAATAAATTTATATGAATAAGTTGGAGAGGTCTAGTAGTGCTCACCGAGTTGATGGATTTGAAAGAAGACTTTGTTAACTTACTCTTTTCGCATTCTTCACATACCATGTCTTTCTTAAATGGAATGCTTGGGAGTCCTCTAACAAGATTCTTGGAGGCTAGTCGGAAGATGGTGTCCATATTGGTATGTTCAAATCTCATATGTCAAAGCCAACTCTCATCATTCTTTGCTACTAAGCACCTGTCATTGTTAGTGCTTTCGACAAGATAAAGAACATAAATGTTGTTTTCTTAATACCTTTATACACAGTAGACACACTAGTGCTATTGGTGATGAAGCACTTGTGTTTAACAAAGTTAATATCATAGCCATATCCGTAAGATGGCTAATGCTAAGAAGGTTGTGCTTGAGATTTGTGACAAGACAAACATTCTTAATGCAAAGATAAGGAGGGGAGCCGATATTACCATTTCCTATGATGTATCCCTTTAGATTGTTGCCGAAGGATACGTGTCCTTTCTTTATCGATAGCGTTACAAAAAGTGAAGTATCACCAGTCATGAACCGTGAGCAACCGCTATCGAGGATCCACTTGCTCCTAGCATGTGAGGGAGGGTTCACCTACAACACAAGTTGAAAATGAAGACTTTGGTTGTAGAAGCATGGAAAAGAATAGGAATTTCTATGCGGCCCAGAATCAACAGGAAACTTCATGCGGCTCGAAACCTAGGGAGTTTCATGCGGCTCAAAATCCTGGGAGCTTCATGCGGCTCAGAAGGCTTCATGCAGCTCAAAAGCTTCATACGGTTCAAAATCTGCCTATACAGTTGGCCATAATTGCTCTGTCATAAAGGTGACAGCTCTGACAGAGATGATGGCTCTGACATAAAGACGAGATTGTAATCAGAAGGCTTGATTGAAGAATACCTCTTCACAATTGAAGTTGGACGAGTTCTTCGTATCAAAGCTCGCGTTGTAGAAGTTGTAAGGACTTCGTAAGAAAACTTTCGATTTTGCCAATAGTGGATTCAACTGGTAGCAAGAGTTCTACCGACTGGATTAGTCCTCAACAGAGGAAAACCAGTATACATCGCTGTCTTTGCATTTGCATTCTTATCTCTGCCTTTACTTTACTTAGTCGTGATTATTATTCTGTGATCTTGTGCTAACATTTTTTAATTAGCAATATTCCGCTGCCTACTCTATTCAACCCCCTCTAGAGTATTGTGCTTTACGATTTCGTTCCTACAATAAAGAAGGCGCACTCCTGATCTATTGCTACAGACAGATCGACTTGTCGTAGTCCTTGAAACTGAGCCACCAGCTGATCAGCTTCTACTAATCTGGCCTCCAGGAGCTCGACCATCCCTGCCCCGCCGGGGAGTGTTCTGAGGAGTTCAATCTGACCACGGGCACATTGACGAGCCAATGCGAAAGTTGTCTCCCTCTCCAGAGCAGCTTCGACCCTCGTTTTAGATAGCAGTAAAAACTATCAACCACGTCCTTTGACGATTCATCCAGAACTTCCAAAGAAGACGGTGTCAAAGGAAGAGTAGCTGCAGAGTCGAAGACGGTCGTGAAGAAGATGCACCAGAGTTTGATGCCCCTATCACTAGGGAAACAAGTTTCGAGCGATAGGACGCCTGAATAGCAGTCATCTCTCCTCCTCCACGGCCCGAAGGATCCGGAGACTCGACAGGGCAGAGAGGTCAACCTCCGGTGTTGGAGCCACATGAACCAAGGAGGGTGCTGGGACCATTTCTCCTCGCCCCAGTTCTACTATGTCTCCTCCTGAACTTGATCCAGCAGAGGTCCCTCGGTATGATTTGGAGGGGGAGGTGTAGCTCCCCTTCCCGAAAATTTTTGGAATATTTTTATTTTTTATTTTTTGATTAAAATGGTGAATTATGATTTTATAAATGTTTATTTAGTTAATTATTACGGTAGATGTTTAGCCAGGGTTGAGTTTTGAAGTACTAGACACTAGGAATCATGGCACTGATAGTGCAGTGGCATGCCTTGACTAGTGTTTAGCCATGGTAGGGGAATGCCGAGCCATAGGAGTGTCCTAACTAGAAAAATTAGGCCAAGTTGCGACTTAACCTTTCTAGATGTTTATTATTTTATTAATTAAATTATTGAGTTGCAGAAGATCCGGTTGTACTCAACTAGTCGGACTTGACCCGAGCCAAACCCAAATCCATATAGACAGGTAGTGCGACCGGATACGTTCTGGTAGGGGTATATTTATTTTATATATACAGATTCGTATTTTATTTTAAGGTACTAACAAATATTTTTCCTAAATAATTGTTATATATAAGTGTTATTGATATTAAAATATGATGAGCATTTCCTTAAAATGCTATTTTAGATTTTGGAATTTTTGTGTACATAATAGTATATTCAAGTATATGAATAATAGTCTTTATAAATAAATATTTTCTAATTGACTGTTATATATATTTAATATCAAATTACTGATATTGTTTGAATATTAAATATAATATATGTTATTTTGCTATTTAAATTATCTTGGATTATATATGTGTGTGCGTATGCGTATGAATATAAATAATACATGTATTTGTATGTGTATATATATAGATAGATATGTGTGTGTGTATATATATATATTATATATATATATA